>PVLA01002544.1:0-262887 GCA_004027455.1 Hydrochoerus hydrochaeris | reverse complement strand
GTCTCACGGGAATTTTGTAAATCCTCCTCCATGAGCTCTTTCATTTGAAGCTTTTGTATAAACTCTCTCATACTACTCACAGAAGGTAAAATTTCACAATTAGCTTTCACAAAGGGGTTATCTAGAGGGTTTCTAGTAACTCCTCTGGAGTTTCTATTTTCGATTTCATATTGAGTATTACATGGAAATATATATATATATATATATATATATATATATATATATATATGGGAATTAAACAAATTACAATTATCAGTACAAAACATTCCAAGATCCCCGCGCTCAGTTCCCACATGCGGTGTCCTTTTCCTGGAGAAGCGATTCCTTGAAGCGCTCTCCTCCACCCATGGACCTTGTCACAAGGCGTAGATGGACTAAGATGCTGCATGGACGGAAAAGGGCACCGCAGATTTTCCATGTATTAAGTAAACATTGTACTTTAGCTAATCCTTGCTTCTCCTTTTTCACATTAAAGCCTATCAATTTAGGTAAAAATATGACCATTCAAAGAGAAACTTTACTCAATTTCTACCTCAGGAATCTCCAGTTAGAGAGAAGGAAATGCAAAAAAAATATTGTGAAACACTGATCCTGTAATAGAGGCACAGAGTTCATAGTAGCAGAGGCAAAGCTGAGTGTGATCAGTGCCGTTTGATGATATCCCAGCAGAATTATTACAACCAAATATTGAAGAAGAACCAAGAGCCTAGCAAATACTCAGTGGCCAGGCTTGCAGTACCATAATCCAGGCATAAAGAACAGGAGCTACAAAGATTTTGGGATATTCAATAAATGCTTTCTGAGCTAGTGCTTTGTGCCAGGAAATGAAGTTTACAATAGAATGAGGGAGGGGTATAATATGTTTGTATACTGACAGATTAAGGCTGAACATGTAACCCGAAGAACGGCATGAAGTAAGCCACATCCAGTGGGGAGATAGAGATAGATACTAGGCATCCACCTGGGGTTTGATGATGTGATCAAGGAAACCTAATGAGGCAACAGCTGAGAACTGAGTGAAGTGAGTGACAGCCTCAGATGGAGGAAAAGCCATGGGACCGTTCCCAGCGGAGAGTCTCTGCTACAGAGGCATGAGCTCAGCTCACTTGAAGATGACAGAGAAAGTCACCTTGGAAGGAGCGATTTGAGTCAGTGAGGATTTTAAAGAAAGGCAGAGAATAGGAAGGAGTTAGATCATAAGGGCCTTATAAACCGAGAATGGAACATAGAGGTTAATAAGTTTAGCATGAAGTCATGGAAAGCTAAGTGGAGGATTGCCATAAGCTGATTAGGTTTTGAAAATTCAGTCTGGGGATGGGTGGAAAATATGTTTAAGGAGTAGCAGAGAAGGAATCTGTGTAGAGGTTTAGGACAAGCAGCATAGTGATTTGAGTTGGTCAAGGCCACAGGCAGAACAGCATGTTTAAGACATTGCAAGTGCTCATTATGGCTTGCTTTAAAGAAAATTAAATGTGTAGGGGAGCAAGATGTAGATTGGTTTGGGTAAATTGTTGGGGTTCAGGTTGCAAATGCATTTTAGTGGTATGGATATTGAAGTTTATTCTTTTGGCAATGTGTTTACATTAAAGTGTTTTAAGGAGAAAAGAGCGCAGTGTGGTCAGATCTGGCCTTTATAAAATTGTTCAGACTCCAGAACTTTGGAGAAGAAATTGAGGTGAGGGATATTGGAGCCAAGAAGATCTGATTACACCTTCTTGGCAAATGCTAGGGCACTAAAGTAAGGGATCCACAGTAATCCCAGGATGGAGAGAGTGGTTTTTAAGAAAATATAGAATCGATATAGATTGGGTGTCAGAGCATAAGGAAGAATACAGACTCTAGGCTGAAACCCGCTTGTTTATCTCCTTGTCTGACATTACTGAGTCATTGAAGTTAGTGAGCTAATGAATTGAGTAATTGCTGCTTTCAGTAGCATAAAAATTTAAGGAAATCAGGTGTGTGGTGGTGATGTGGCTCTTGAAGTCTCTGGGACTTCCAAAGGGAAACGTTCATTATGTAGGAAGTAAGCAAAGAATGATTAGGCAACATAGAAAACATAGGATATTTTATGAATAGTGGAAGTAACTTACAGATAATCATGGAAGGCATTAGATAGAGCATGTAGTAGCTTAGAGGAAATCTATCCAAGTACCAGATCTAACCAGGTTTCAAGTCTGATGAGTAGCTCACAGCAGTTGAGTAAATAAATATGTTAAAATGGTGTGCACAGCATCAGTGTATGTCAGTGCTAGATCTGGAATCTAGGGATGGCTGATAAATAGAGCTTAAAAATAAATAATTGTTAAAATTTAGATAGTTCTGGATTCAAGTTCTAGGTGCAAAATACAAAAGGCTGTCACCAATACTGTGGCTGAGCTTAGAAGCTTTTTTATTGTTTGCCTGCTTTGAGGAGAAGGTGATTTCTTAGTATCACCAGTCCAGGACCTCCCAGTAACCTACGTGGTAGGAACCGGGTAGCAGAGGAGCAAAGGGATGAAGAGACAGGCAGTTTGACCCAGTTCCGTGTAGATCAATGTTTATTACAATGTGATTTAGGGGTGACCACAACAGAATCACTAGACATTTCTATGCAAATTTATATATATACCTGAATCTTACGCAGATGTCCTGGTTCAAAATATCTACCAACAGGGCTGTATCTCCTTTGTAATACAGTGCCGCGGTCTCCAGTGGTCCCTTGAACCTCCTTTTAGTCTGCCTCTAGTATTTATAGGTTAGCTCAAGATCCTGATTTCTTGAATTCAAACCTCCAGGCACCTGGAGCAACTGTTAATAAACAAGGTAATGTAACATGGTAGTCAACTTGGCCAGGGAAATCCTGCTCTGGGGAGTTCCTGAACTCACATCTAAAGATGGAACCTCATGAGTCAAAGTGAAACCCTTGGTACTATTTTCTAGAAGAAGCAACTAACTAGTACTTTGCTCTACAACACTCAATCCCCACTGCGGTTGCATTTTGCTATTAGGCTCTCCTTGATTATGTGTTTGCATGGAAAATGACAACATATTTATGGTACTCAATTCACTATCTGTTAGGTATTTAACAGATAGTGGCTATTATCATTATTATTTGCATTTGTCCTTGGGTGAAGCTATGGAATTGGAAAGTAATTTTTTAAAGAAATTCTTAAAATTACAGTACTATAGAAATAATAAATCATAGTTATTATAATATTTCAGATTTTAAAACATCTTCTGATTATTGATTACCTTTCTAAGTTAAGAAAGGAAACATAACTAAAAGGTTGTCTTAATTTGAAAAGTGATTTTCAAAAATATGTGTTAACTTCAAAATATATATTTCATCATGCAAATGGAGGACAATGAGTATTCAAAAGAGGGCACACGTGCTAGAACATTCCTTGAAGGGCTCCATCCTCACATAGAAGCCACGTGAAATGAGAAGGCTGAAATGCTTGTAGAATGTGGACAATGAGATGATAATTCAGGCAGAGGGCTGCAGGGATGATATAGTTAATCAAATACACTGACTTGATAAAGTGTGACATGCTCCAAAATGCCCCCCTGAAGAGAATTTTAATAACCCTAACCTAATGTGTCTACCAGGAGCCATAAGGTTGCTCTGTGTAATAAGAAACCAGCTAGGGGGATATTTGTAGTTGAAATTGGAAACTGGAGAAAAAAATGGAATTCAAGTGGAAATCCATAAGCTGGATGAGTTACCAGCTTCTACTGGTGCGTGAATGATAAAAGAACCAGGGAGCAGATATGTGGATCTTGCTAACACAGAATTTGCCTACTTAAAACATTTTTCACTAAAATATCTCAGACTTGTGTCTTGGGATAGAGACATTTTCTAAATAAAACTAGTAAAAGAACACAGTGCCTTTAGAATGAGAGGGGCTCTGTGATGCATGAATGAGATGACTTCCTCATCAGATGGCCCTCATCTGTCACAAGTTTAATAAACCCCAGGCTCAAGAAGCCTTTGATGAAGAATATAAACAAAACCTAGAATACATGAAACAGATCCAAAAAGAATATCAGGAAATTAAAAACTCCATTGAAAGCTGGCAAAACCTTTTAACAGAAACTAAAGACAAACTTTCAAAACTTGAAGATAGATTTGCAACATATGATCATGAAAGAAAGGATCTCTTTAAAATAACAAAGAACCAGGAAGCAATGATACAAAGGCTAGAAGATGACAAGAGGATTTATAACCTAAGAATAAAATATGTGAATGAAGATGCAGCAACAAATACAAATGAAATGAAAAGTCTATTCACAGAAATAATTAAGGAAAACTTCCCAAACATAGGTAACCGAAGTGAAGTTCAGATAAATGAGGCATACAGAACTCCAGCCAGCTACAACCCAAACAGATCTACATCCAGACATATATAATCAGGATCCCAGAAATAAATCACAAGAACAGAATATTAAAAGCAGTGAGAGAAAAGAAACAGATTACCTATAAAGAGGAAAACTCATCAAAATCACAGCAGACTTCTCAATGCAAACCATCAAATCAAGAAGAGCTTGGAGTGAAATATTCCAAGCCCTGAAAGAAAATAACCTCCAACCCAGAATGATGTACCCTACAAAACTGTCTCTCAAAATTAATGGAGAGACAAGATATTTCCACGACAAAGAGGAACTGGGGGAGTTTGTGACCACCAATCCAACCCTGCAAAGAATACTGAAGGACATTCTAGAGAGAGAGAAGAAAATCACCAGGGTTCCAGGAATAATGGCAGAAAGACCTCAAAGAAAGGGGCAGACAATGGAATGAAGGAGAAAAGTAAACAAACAACAATGACAGAAAACTAGCATAGCAGAGATAAGACAGAGAAGATTGGTTATATCACTGTTTTATCTTGACTGATTTTATTTGAATCTGGTATGCTTGAGAGTATCAAGTCTGAGAGTAGGGGCAACTACTCTGAAGATGACAAGATTCAGTAAGATACCCATCCTGGTTTGTTTGTTAACTGCCTTTGAAGTCCTATAATGTCTCCAATGTTTAGATTTTATTAATAGTGTAATGCAATGCTAAGTTTAATTATACTATGTTTGACGATAGACAATTTTATTGAAAACAACAAGAGACATCATAGTAACTACTGTAGATCACCTAGTATTGTAGTTTTATATGTCCTTTTCATTGCGTGTTTCTATAGGAATTTGTATTGTTGACTTGTTTTAATTTGTTTCTCCCTCTAAAACAGGAAGGCTAGGTATATGTATAGAGACTTATACATGTGTAGAACTTCTAAGTAGTTTATGAGAATGGATTATAGTTATTGTAAAGAGAAAAAAGAGAGGAAAAGAAAGTATTCTAAAGGATATAACTGCATGTTTATTTGAGTGTGTGTGATTGATAACCATGTTTTTGTTGGATGGATGAACAAACTGATTGCAGTCTCGCTGTTTGGATGTTCACTTTGTAGGCTTTACTTTTGTATCTTGAACAACTACTTCTAAGAGGAAAATATGTAATTATGAACTAGTGATTTCTTATTGGTTACTATTTTTGTTTTTTGTTTTTGAGATTTTGTATTATTTCTATCCTCTTTCTGTTTAAATTTTTTTTCTTTAAATAAAAAAAAGAAAAGAAAAAAGAAAAAAATGTGACTTACTACTTGTCAGGATTGCTAATAAAGCATTATTGGCACACAGCCACTCTCATTGCTTTGCATACCTTTTGTGGATGCTTTTGTACCACAAATGAAGAACTGAGTGTTGCAAAAGAGGAAGTATAATCTATAAAACTGAAAATATTTATTATCTGGCACTTAACAGAAGTTTTCTGACCCTAATCTTGAATACTGCATGTCATAGACCTCAAGTTAAAACTCTTCAATGAAGTTAGAATATATAACTTTTGGCCTTGGGCAAAATAATCTCCTTGAGACACCAAATCTTCACTGCCAAAATAAACAAACATACCAGTTTTACTGTCTTTGAACATACTGAGTACTCGGAACATACTTTGTCCACTCTCTTTATATAATGGCAGTAGGTGCTCCTTTAATCCATAAGTCTGTGGCTTGCCTACTAGTGATAAAACTTTCTCAATTTTCAGACATCTAGAAGACATGTAGAACTCTCCAACTGAATCAACAGTGTATAATTATTTATTACTGTCTTGAGTTAAAATATTTTTTCTCCTTTTGTATTGTCTTTTTTCCTTTCCTTTGCAGCTAATGTTGGTTTTGCTGTGAATCAAATGTTTTATTTTTTTACTTACCAGAGAGATTCTAATTCATTTTGTTTCACCTGAAAGACATCATAACATAAAAGTCTGTGCTGCTGGGTGGGGGTGGGCGTCTTGCTGTTGAAGGAGTCTTAGGTTCTGCCTTGGGTGTTCTTAGACTATTCCTGCAATCCTTTGAATTTGGTCATTGCTAGTCTACTATGCAGTGATTAACTGTCACTGGATCATACAGTAGACCCTGACAGCGTTCCAAGGGACATGTGGCCAATCCAGGGATCAGTCAAAGGAAAGCTTGTTTAAATGTCCTTGACAAGGTCTTCTAGAACTTTTTTTCTGGAAAGTTGTGCAGACACATTCACAAAAGAGCTGCATGAAATGTCTTGGAGGTTAGATGGTTCTTTGTTCTCTGTGCTTCATCACTCGCTGGACAGACAGCCCTCTTCTCAGACCCAGGGCCGCGAGCTGCCTGCAGCTCTTCACCTACCTGCCACCATCTGTCTCCGTCTCTTCCGCTGTTCGGTTTTACTTTTGAATCTTCTGTCTGGAATTCAGTCACTCATTCTCTGAGTGTGTCACAATATCTTGGTCATTTCCCAGCTCCTGGTTCCACACTTAGGCCCTACAGCAGCGCTTTTCCATCATTTTAAGGAAGGTTTTCTCAAGAAGGGAGACAAGGTCTGTGCTCAGTGAACAAAAGGCCTTTAGTGATCAGGCCCCACCTTTGCAAGAGACTCCTATGGGGTTATAAATAGCAGCTGGCACAGAAGCTCTTTCCCCTTCCCTGCCTCAAAGCCAGGTAGAGGCAAGCTTTGTTTTTCTCTTCTTTTCTTTGTTCATATTTCTTTTTACCATAGATGGGAAAAAGATGGCCAAGGATTGGGGAGATTTAAAACATAGGGCACACAATTTGACATTAAGACTTTAGTAACAATCCAAGCACCAAAGGAGTCAATCTTTGTTCTGGGACATGCAAAGCAACTTCTAAAAGTAGCACCAAAAATAAATACGCAGTTTTAGCAGGTGCTAGCATTGACTGAGTCAAAAGGCTTCCTGTAATACATAAACGTAGATACAGACATATTACAAGAAACATTGATACTATTGCTTTGGAAACATAATTATTATTTACTTAAATATTTGCCCGTTAGAAATATGACACTTAGAAGATTTTAGTGTAAAATGGCAAATTTTCATTGTTAACTGAATTATATGTCAATTTATGTTATGACAAAAGCAACCTGTATCCCTGTGAAACTCTAGGAAGTACAGGCTGTTGTGTTTAACAAGGAACCGAGAACAACAGTCAATTAGGAGAGTTGAGCCATAATATAATGTGTGAAGAACACCGAAGAACAAACTCTAGCTACGCTATAACAAAAGTTACGCTGTAACAAAAGTTATGAATCTGGGAGTTTATTGAGGTAGCACTTTGGGTAGTTCTTCTAAGCTTCAGCAGTAGTTGCAGTAGAAAGCAGTTTTCCTCTGACCCCAGGAAGCTACTCTGCTCCACTTCCCTTGGGCCTCTGAGGACTCTCCATTATTCATTCCCCCATAGGGAATTGAAATGCATCAATGAATATAGAGGTCAGCACGCTGTAAGTGGCTGACAAATAGTTTTGCAGGGAAGAAATAATATTAGTATTCTGAGTGTGATATTTTACATTTAGGTATAATTCGAGAGAGCATAATTCCACTGTGTAATCGTACACATTTTTTGTTTTTAAACTTGCATTGTTCTTAAGGTATGGACTCTGGAGTCAAGTCTAAGTTTAATTTTCAGCTCTAACATATTTAGCTATATGTTTGTAGCCAAGTTGATTACCTACCTGTTCCTTAATTTACTTGTCTAGAAAAGGGGAATGATAATAGTATCTTACTTCTTTAGTTTGTTGAGAAGGTAACTTGAGAATGATATGCATTAAATACTTAAAGCAGTTCTGGACCCTAGTAAGAATCACACAAATGGTGTTATTATTGCCTTTATTTCCCAACCCATTTTGCCAGTGTATTACACAGACTAGGATAGGCCAACACAGCACACCAAAATGAGCCCTGAAGTTTTAGTCCCTTAATTCCTTAAGTCCATTTGTCCTTGGTGACCCATATTCAGCACTGTTTAACAGGGAGCTGAGCCCAAAGTAATGACATAATGATGTAATCACTTCTGCCCCTTTTCAAAACTGTGCTGTCTAGAACATGTGGTAGTTCCATCATCTAGGTAAGAATTCACCAGAAAGTCTCCCACCAGCAATGAAGAACTTTGGTATAGAAATGATACCCCTTACTTCCACTCACAGCTTGGTGGCAAGAATTAGCTGTGTGACCTGGCCTGATTGTAAAGGGAGCAAAGGGTTGGTTATCAATATTCAGTGAGGCCAGATAATATTATTGCTCCAGTGATTACACTCTCCTAATGGTAACTGCGTTCAAGTCTATCTCTGGTCTTTCAAGCCCTGTATCTTGTTTAGATTTATGTCTTGGCATTGTTCACATTAGATACTCATTAAATGTTTGTGAAAAAAGGAAGGAAGGAAGATATTTAGGATACAAGGTTCTTCTAGGAGAACTCAGTGTGCAGCCAGAAAAACGAGAAGGAAAACAACCACCAGGACAGAATCCCTGTACATTACAAAAACAGTGTCTACTTCAATGAAATGGATTAACTTTATCGAGAAGACTAGAGAGTGCAAGTTATTAAACATTTGATATACTTGAACCACAAATAAATCTGTCACATAAACAAAGACGTATCTATGAACAGAGGAGGAGAGTGAGGGTATGTTTTTTTCATAATTGAAGCTAAATGTCTTCCACTGAATATTCATTACTTTCACATTAGCTTTAAGTGTTATTACTCTCTCTATTCTTGTTCAGTTTCACTTAAGAGTCTTTTTGTTCCATAAATGGATTATCTTTCAAAACCTAAAATTGCCTCATACCAAAAACTTGCATTAGACATTGTTCTTACCCTTCCTTTCTTACTTCTGAAAGGAACAATGAGTTGAGAGGTAGAGCTAGGAAGAATTTAAGTATGAATTGAAATCATGGTCTGAAGAAATCTTAAATAATTTTATTAAGCTTCACATTCTCTTACTCAAAATTTGAAAGTCTATTTAGAATTATATTTCAATTGAAAGAGGTTTTTCTGGAATTTAAAGCACCTAATACCACTTCACTTTGCCTGCACTTATTTACTTGTCAGCTTGGAAGAGATGCTGTGAAGTACAAATTATTATTCAAGTGGCACAATAGAGAGAAGATGGAGAGAAAGGGAATTAATACTTTTGAACCTTGCTCAATGTTGCACAAATACCTAAGAAAGTTAGCATTTTTGTGGAGATTAGATTTTGGATCTGGTTTATCTGGGCCTGTACTCTGACACTCACACTTCAAAGCCGTGCTGCCTTGCATAACTTGCTTAGCCACTTGGCGTCTCAGTTTATTTTTTTTTTCTAAAGCTAGAGAAACAGTACAGTTGTGTTTATTTCAAAGAGCTAAATGAGGGCTAAATTGGTTTTTATATTTAAAATGTCTGTTAAAATGTCTCTTTCTGGCACATAGTACATGCTCAGTAAGTGCTTTTATGATCACTAGGTACTTAACAATGAGTTTTGCATAGGTGGCATCTTTTCATCGTGGATTACAGAGGTGAGACATTTTACTCAAATTCATATAACTAGGGAAATGTGGCTGGCAGAATCAAAATGCAGCCTTAACTCCAAAGCCCTTGCTACTTACACTCTGCTTGTCACCTTGGGTACAAATGAAAAGACCACAAAGGAAGTAGAAGATCACAAAGGCATAAAGGACTGGTTTTGGGACCTTCATTTTAGAAAATGGGCACTCTTGTAAGGAGCTTTGAGTGCACAAGAAAGTGACAGAAGGCACACAGCATTCTCATTCAACTCTCTGCCCTCACACATCCTTCATATGATTAAAACATACGGTGAATACTTAAATTTGAAAAAAATAAATTATTGCATTAAAAGACCCATTGCCAACAGTCCCCTCAAAACACTTCCCCTGATTTGAACACACATAGCTCCTGGTGTGTTGCTACTTTCTGAAGAAATTTTGGAAGTCCTCTTTCATGAGTGGCTTTAGTGACACTGTTGTGAGCGCTTTACTGTATTGGATGGATTCAAAATGTTTACCTTTCACGGCCATCTTGACTTCTGGGAGCAGCCGGAAGTCACACAGTGCCAGATCCGGTGAGCAGTGTAGATAAGGACACGCCGTGATGTTTTTACCAGTCTGCCTTGCTGCTGGGTTGCCCTTCGCAGCTGCACTCACTGAATTTTGAACATACCTCCAAGGCCACTCTCGGAAGAGGAGTTTCAGAACCACTTCAGAAAGTAGCAAGAACAGTGGGGCAAGTGGAGGCAGAATATTTAGAGGGGAATTAATGGCAATGTGCTTTTACCTTAATAATTTGGGGTTTCATTTAAATATTCACTGAGTATTTTCATCACACCTTCTCATACCCCCCATTATCAATATCCTCCATCACAGTGCTATGTTTGTTTCAAACAGTGGCTTTGCACCAACACAGATTTATCACCCAGAATCCAGGTTGTTTCAGACTCACTCTTGGTGTTGAACATTCTGTGAGTTTTGACAATTGCTAGGGCCATCTCTCCTGTGTGGTAGTATCGTAAAGAACAGTTTTATTGACCTAAAGGCCTTTTGTGTCTACGTACTCATTCCTCCCAACCTGCTAAACCGTCTCCTTCAGTTTTGCCTTTCCCTTTGTGGTCGTGTATTTGGCTCATACAGCAGATCATCTTTTAGGGTTGGCTTCTTTCTCTCTTTTCCTGGCTGGATAGATCACTTCTTTTTAATGCCGAATAATATATTCAACAATATTCCATTGTCTGGATGGGGCTATGGTTTATCCTTTCTCTGTTAAAGCCTATCTTGGTTGACTCTGAGTTGTTGGCAATTAGGAATAAAGCTGTTCTGAACATCCATGCTCAGGCTTTTGTGTGCACGTATGTTTTTAATTCACTGGATCGTATGTTAAGAGTATGTTTAGGTATTGAGGAAACTGTCAAACTGTTTTGCAAAATGCCTTTCTCATTTCACATTCCCACTTGCAATGAATATGAGTTTCTGTTGTTCCAGATCCTTGCCAGCATCTGGTGTTGTCACTGTTTTGGACTTTGGCCATTCTAATTGCTGTGTAGTGGGATCTCATTTTTGCTTTAATTTGTAATTCTTTAATGCCGTATTATTCTAAACATCTTTTCATGTTTACCTGACTTTCATTATCACTTAATTTCTACCTCTAAACCTTTGTGAAAATGACTTTTGTTTCTACCTCTAAGTCTTGTGAAAACTATGGTATGTATTCATTTTTGACTTTCTGGCATCATTTTATTTTTCTTTTGTGATGATACTTGCATAGTTTTTTTTTTTTTTTCCTCAGAGAATCATCACTTCTCGACTCTTAGACTCTGACTTTCAGATGCAGTTGATTTTGCCCCTCTCTGGTTTCAAAAAAGATCAAAGAATTGAGACCGGTTTAATCAGAATATTGAGTCCTCTAATCATAGTGATTGCGTTAAGCAGAGGAAGTTGACTCATAGAGAGGATGGCATCCAAAAAAATTATCACTGAGGTTGTCAGGAAAATAGCAAGTTCTCTTCCTGCTGAACTTAAGTCTAGAATACTGTAAGGTTGCTACAGTCAACTTGTCACTAAGAGGAGAGGGGAGAATAGATATGGAGCTCATTATTGCAGTGGTGACATTCTGATAATTGTGTTGTGTGGTTTGTGCTGCTGAGAAGCTTAAAACTGCCTATTTCTTGTTTGCAAAGATATCCAAGCCTGCCCAGTTTATATCTCTTCTGTAGACAACTAATTGTGTTATCTGGTAAAGCACAGGTGAACTATTACAGTCAAATAAATTTACCTTTTAGGAGAAAACTCAACTTTTAGAAAAAACCTGGCAATTATCACTGAAGAATATTAAAATATTTGGTTTGCTTCACTTGATCAGGAAAAATAGACTCTAATTTCTGCTTTCCTCAAAAGAAATATTTTTACTGAATTTAGACTTTGATTTTACTCCAGTTTCCCAGTTGGCAACGTGGTCTCCAATAGGATGATTCAAGGAGACAGCTAGTGTTTCCTTAGTAGCATAGTAGATCAATGCGAGCATCCCTGCTAATCCCATGCTCCTGAGACTGTGAAAAAATGTCATCAGTTGGAAGCTTTATTGACTTGAACTTTGCAGAAGTGATTCAGTCTGGGCAGCTTCCTCCAGAATAGTCTCTTGGCTGGGAGGCAACTAGTCTGGCTGGGGATGGAGGGGACAGTTCTCATTTCATTAGGTATTTATACAGTGATTATCATGGTAGTGGCCAACTCATTACAGAGCAGAGCATATGAAATTATTCCGAGCCAGTGAAGGTCCAATGACAATGTATTGCCATTGGAAATTGGGGGTAGGGAAAGGACTTTCAGATGAGAGCATCTGTTGTTATGCTGAGGAAGAAGACAAGAAGCATTGTTTTATTTTCTCAAAACCACAACCCAGACCATCTGATTTCCCAGAAGATCCATAGCCTCATGCCATGTGACTTAAAGGAAAGAGTGAGCCCTTTCTTCCTAAAGCACAAAGTAAATGAGAATCGTAGCAAAAAATGAAGTATTATCACAGTGATCACAGTGATGCTATACATAATTAGGTTGTTTAGATGTCCATTTCCATTGTAACTTCCTTTTGATCAAAGAGAAGCTCATGACTTTTGCTACATATTTTGTACCAAAGCCATTTGTGAGTGGTAATTTTTGTTTTAAAATCTATGAATTTATCTCTTCATAATATAAAGCATAAGTGGTTCTCAATACTACACACCCATTAGAACTGGATTGTGCTCAGAACATCAATATTCTTTTAAACTTCCCCAGGGCATGAGAGTAGCTTTCTACATTGAGCAACACTAACATCTAGGTCTCTGCCTCTAACCCTAGCCCAGATTTGTAAATGTTCACAGTTTTGTCCATTGATGCTCATTGTTACTGGAACCATCATTTTATCATGGAACACCTCTTACAACTATTCATAATCAAGATGATGTCTTAGACCTGACAGCCGAGTTAAGGAATTATGTCACCTCACGGCAAATTCATGATCATGAACCTCTGTATCCTGAAGCTGTATTTACACTGTTCACACTGAGGTATGTTGCCAAGGAAGCTTTAGCTCTCAAGATGCGTAACTCTTAAGACCAAAGGTTATTGGTAACAAAATTTTATTCATTAAAGTGAGCCATGGTATATACA
Source organism: Hydrochoerus hydrochaeris (assembly GCA_004027455.1). Lineage (NCBI taxonomy): Eukaryota > Metazoa > Chordata > Mammalia > Rodentia > Hydrochaeridae > Hydrochoerus > Hydrochoerus hydrochaeris. Next base: position 249,395 of record PVLA01002544.1, on the reverse strand, counting down.
TATATTTTAAAGGAAGTAAACGTTTCCAAAATGTGGGCTTGCTTAATAAGCCAGAGATAAAGGAGCAAAAATAAGCTTGGAAATAAGAAGATAATGAAGTGTTAGATATGAATATATTTCAGCAAGGAACCAGAGTAATATAAATTGATGATCATGTACGGAGGTAGATCTGTTGAGTGGATCATATGATACATTGGTAAGCATGGATTAAAAAGTGCGAAATATGTGGTAGTAAAATAATCATTGAAGAATTTTAAACTATATTAATAAAAAGTTTACCTATGATAACTCTTGTCTTGTTTTAAAAATATTTATAATATAAATTCATGATCTAATACAACACAATCTAATACAAAGAAAGAACCAGTGTAATAACAGGCCTGTAATCTTAGGGACTGACAAGCCCAAATCTTCATCAAATGTAGGGATGTCTTCCATAGTATTCTCAAGTAGTGGTCAGCAATCAATGACGAGAAGAGAAAGAAGGGTTCCAACTATAAGACCATGCTGGAAGCTTACTAGACCTAGCTATGTGAGAAAAACAGAATCCTGTGCAACATACATGGATCAGATCAATAAAACTATGAGATTTGTCCATTAACATGGAGCAATCATGTGATGGTCCAGGCCTAGGGAGTCCCTTGACCTTGTTCCCACCAGCATAGGTTATGAACCAGTAGCCAATTTATATACTTAACCAATTTCCTCTCATTCTTGCATTGCAATAATGTATTTAGTCATTATCTCCTGTGAATATCATACTAGTTTCCAATTTAGCAGTAAGTATCATGAGAGTGTATGTAATGATTCTCCTTTTTCTAATTACCAACCTCTACATTTCTCCAAATAAATAGTACCAACACTTGTCTTTTAGATTGGTTGTTCGGTATAGAAATTTTAAATTTGTATGCAAATACATCTATTGAGCTTTTTCAACTCTTACAATTGCTTCTATTACTTTTATAGTTGAGCAATATTTTTATTGAGGAAAAAGTGTTCACCCATACTCAGGTCTTATTTATTTCACAATCATAGCCTTTCTCCTCCTTCCACATCTTCCCTTCTTCCTTGCTATAAAATTTAATTCTGTTTTGCATATACTAACACTTTGCTGTATGCTAAGTGTTACTTGAAGTATTTTTCAATTTATATAGTCTGTTCCACACCTGCAAGGTCGATGCTCTAATTGTTCTTATTTGAACTAAAACTTGTTCATTATCATAAAGTAATTAAGCTGAGGTTTTCTAAGTCTAAACCTTCCCTCATAACTATTATGCTACTTTTCCTTGTTTGTTTTTGTTGTTAACTGAACTATTTTTCAACTTTGCCCAAGAACTCATTATTAAAATGTTGTATTGTTTATTTTGATATCTGAGTATAATAACATCCCCACCCGTGAGGTTGCTCTGAAGATCCTGTGAGGTATTATATATAAAGACAGTGTGTAGCTTTGCTCACAGAACAAATAATTGCGTTTCTTTCTTCACGTTGTTCTCATTGGAGCAAATTTGGATTACAGAAAATTTCCTTTCGTGTTTTTTAAGTGACGTGTGTCATTTTCATCTGACTCCCAAGCCTGTTTTCACATTGGAATACACCTCAACTGACCACACACTTACAGGTCTCATGCTGTACTGAGTAAGACAATCACTACAGCATAGGTTTTTAAAATGTACTTTGAGCCTAAATGTTTCCCATGGTACCAGAAACAAAGATGGCTCAGTTAAAGAGAATATTTCCAGTAGTGGTTCACTCAGCTACAGAAAATTCTTTGCCCTCTTTCTGTTTTTGTTGACATGGGTTTAGGGCTGCCATGAAACAAGAATTTTAAACTCTGTATGACTAGGATTTGGGGACAAATTACCCTGCCTCAGGTCTTGGTATAGTTCCACATAAGGGAATTCGTCTGTGTTGCTGGCAAGAAAATGTCCTCTTAAACAAGATGAGAGATTTTCAGCAGTTGGTTAGAGTGTTCTGTAGAGCAGTGGGAGGACGAATGGGGAAGAGGGCCTGACATGGGGTTTGGTGCATTATCTGCAGTGCTAATAGACAGCAGCTGGGGACTGCAGTGAATCATTTCATGAGGATGAATTAGCCAAGTTTGTGTCCGGTCCAGAGATCTCTAATGCCAAGAATGGTGTACACAACAACCTCTGTTGGAGTTGGAGGATTCTAATTAAGGTTGAGAAAGGAACAGGCTACTGAGAGGCGGTCAGCCTACAAGCAGAGTGCCCAGACCACAAACCGCCCAGAGGCTCCCCAGTATTTTTATCCTTTGACAGATATAAATGGATCAGGTTTTAAATTTCTAACATAAAGTTAAAAAGTCCATTCTTGATGTTAGAATCCTGTGTGTGTATTCACACATTATGTTCCTTGGTCTGGAAGAGCTGGGTGTTTTTCATTAAAAATAACTTCAGAATTTTTTAAATAAAATGACTATATCTAACATAGTATTTTAAATGGGGTGAAAAGGAGCAGGAGAATTATTTGACCTCATTAATCCAAACTCTTGGCAAATGCTGATATGGCAATTTCAATGACCTCGTGAGCTTTTCCTTATTACTCATCACATTGCAGTGGATGTCCCCCACAAACATGAGGTGCCTCTCTGAAGAGGAACTAACGTAAAAGGAACCCCAATGTTGAATTATTACATCTTCTTTCTCCCCTTCAAACACCAAAGTGTTTGCCTGCTCTGTTAGCCAGCGCTTTCAGTATCTTTTTCTGTTGCGCTGGCTCTTGCTGAAACCCCTTACACAGAAGTGACAATTAGTAATTGAGCCCACATGTACATTTTACCAGAGTTCTGTTTACACCTTTTACAAAGAGGTAGAAGGCTGAAGATGCAAACTGGTTATCATCATGTGCCTTTTAATGGGGCTAAGTACAGCTGTGAGGTTGATTTGGGAGCTCAACCACAAAATTATAAAACTATGGACAAACCTAGCGAGCACTCTGTTGAAAAGAAGCCAGCATATGTGTTTAAATTCTTCTTCAGGCAAAGTTGTGTTTATCAGCTCTAACAACACTGGCTGGGCCTTTAAAGACTCCAGCCAGTCTTTTGTCTATTAAAAAGTAATGAGCAGAAAATGAGAAATTGTGTCCATTCATTTTTATGGTAGTATATTAGTCAGCTTTTGGTAACTATAGTGAAGCGCCCAGCACAGGCTAACTTTAGAAAGTGATCTATTTAGCTCACAGGTTTGGACGCTCAAAGTTCAAACAGCATAGTACAGATTGCAGTGAGGGTTCCCTTGGTTGTACTCTTGTTGGCAAATGGTGATGCTAGAAACTGCTGTGAGAGCAAGTGCACATAGCTCAAGCCAGGAAACACAAAGATTGGAGTATGGCCAGGTTCAGCCTGTTAGAATAACTCTCATAAATTCATCCAAGAGACTGTTTCTTCTGAGGACAACAACCCTCCTGGCTCAAGTACATACCTCTTAATTAAATGTTCCAGCATCTCCAATATCACCACCCTTGGGGCCTGAACCTGTAACACAAAAATTTTGGGGAATATATAATCCCCAAACTACAGCATGGGACAGTAAAAGTAGCCAAATAATATGGCATACACATGTTTTTGTTCTCTTGAAATGGTTAAGAGAAAAAAAAAATTGTTATTCATAGTTAGAAAGGTGGAAACTTAGGTCAAAGAATGAACTGTTTTTTCAAACAGTAGCCCTTCTGTGGATTTTACCAGTACAGACATTATTACCTGACTATGAATACCTCCTTTGTCTTGATCCTTGGCATGCCTTGGCATGATAGATTTGAAGATGCCCTCTGTTTTAGTGGCTTCAAAATCAGATCTTTAAATTTATTCTTTTAGCAAAAAATCAGCCTCAAATCTGTGGCTTAGGTGTCCCCCACCCCGGCTGTCCCTCTGTCACTTTAGAATCACTTAACCTAAATTTGAATAAACTTAAGAGATAACTTTCAGTCCAGTACCACAGGGTTCTCTATCTCTGCTCCCTTTCAATAGTATCTGCATTTGTCAGGTCATGCAAATTGGAAAAATGTATTCTTTCTGTCACTTCTGTCTCTTCATATGTTGGACATTATTAGAGTAGGAAGGTGATTTGAGCATCACCAAGGTGCCTTTGAGGATATCTAATCTGATCTGCTGAAAACTCAGGAATATCTTTTAGAATGTCCCTGACAGCTATTTCATTGGTTGGCTTTAATTGCCTATTTTCAGATATTAAAGGATAATTTTTTTAAATAGAAAAATCAAGATACTTATACAAATAAAAAGTAAATGTACATTTCAAAGATTTTTAAGTCCCTAATTTATGAGACAATCTATAAGATGGTACAATGAGTTCAAAGGAATTTTCCAAGCACTATTCATATCTAGGATGCAAATCCAGGATGTTAAAAATAATTTATAAGTAGATAAGAAATAAATCACAGCAAGCAGTTTGACACAGCTAATTTGCATTTCCATAGACAGGAATGAATTGCATTATTTTCATTTTTCTACATTTCACAGTTAATTCAAAAAAGTGGAAGAGTTGAGATACTAATATTAAATGGGCTGTATTTGGGGTAGTCTATATCAAAGTTGTTCATAATTTTTCTCTACACAGGTGGGAAGAATCTCTGTGAGCACACTATTTTTGTTTTTGATACCTTATTATTACACAGATTTCCTGACAGAGAAATACAATTTTCTTTTTTATATCATCCCTCTTTGTTCATGATGCTTCCTAGAGTAGCCCAAAATATGTGTGGTTATTTGTCTCAGGTGGTCTCTGTTTTTCTGTGTTCAACCATATCAATTCTTTGTGATTCTCCTTTATATGAGAAATTTTCCAAAATCTAAACATTTGAATTAAACTCTTCATCCTGATGAGCTCTGGTAGTCTTCTATTTTTTTTCCTGACTCATACCCATCTTTAAGTATCAGGCCACAGTGGTTCTGAACTGAGCAATACTCAGTGGAATAGATGGATGCTTAATTTTTGTACCATTTTGTATTTATAAAACTTCAAAGTCATAGCCTGATAGATAGAGGAAGATGGAAGCCAAAGTTTTCTATCCAGGTCACCTTACTAATATGTTAGTCAAAACATATTGTGAAGTTCTCTCCCCTACAAAACAAAGCATTTATAGCATCTCCCATTGATTTAAAATAGCAATAACCCACTGAGCCTTTACACTGATGGGCTTGGAAGATACAAGTGACTACACAATTTAAAATCATTTTAGACGTATATTTATATGTGTCATACATCATAAGTATGGAATAAAACAAAATCTGTAAACCTTTTCTGATTTTCTTCCTCTCTTGCTTCCTTTTTTAATTTCTTTTCCTGGGTTGAGATGCTTGCTAAAAGCACCGATGTATAGAGCCCCACACTTAGACGGGCGCTTCGTTTACTTTCACTTTTTTTCTGTCATCATCTTTAAATTATTCATTATTTTTAGACAGTGGATCATGCATTTTCATTTACATAGGACTTGACAAATTAGATATCTGTTCTTGCTCATCAATCTGAGTCTGTGTCACCCTATTCACCAATAATTGAGTCTTGATAGCAGCAATTCTTCTTTTCCCTCTCTCCCCGATCCTGTAAACACTTTGGCATAGGCCTTTATCCCAGTCTAACTAACATGATTACACACCAGCTGTGCCTCTCTTCACCTGACTCCAGACACTGACCTGTAAGTCATTTGGCACGTGTGGTCCTGACATTCCTCTATTATACCCTTCTTACTGTGGCAGTTTCATGCTGAAAAAATCACAACAGGGGCAGGTCCAGACTTTGCTCGACCTATAATATTCTTTTATTGTCCTCTGATTTATCCTATCCTAATCCCTGTTGCTCTCCCAATTGTATTTTTAACCAGTAGCATGATTACTTCCCTAGGTCATGCCTTGCATGTTTTGGCATCCTTAAGTGATGCGTTTATGAATTGAATCCTCCCACTGTTTAACAATGACCAGTAAACTTGCCCCATGTGAGGAGTACCTTGCTAGTAATATGGATTCTGCAATAGAGAGCAAAACACGCCTTACCCGTCCTCAGGTACTGAGGGTTAAGAAGGAAGGGCACACAGGGCTTTAATAGATAAAGACTTACTTAGAGCAGCATGGAAGAAGATGATTAGGAGCTATATGAGAAAGTTAAAGGAGCAATAACTCCTTTCACTGTTCAAGCCACTAATTTGTTAAACAACCAACAGTTCCTTCATCACGCAACTTCCTGTTCTACATCCCTCACCGTGTCCACGCGGCTCATCCAGCACAACCCTTCTTTGTTAATATGGTATTCCGCGCTTTCCCAATTAGATTGAGGTCTCATGTGCTTTGCTGTCCTTCACGATTCAGCTTAGCTGTTGTTTTCTCCAGAACCCTCACCTTCCTCCCCTCTCTCCCACAGGTAGATCTCCATCCTTTGTCCCCCTGCAGCTGGGGCCCAGGAATCTCTTGGATCAGTGAGGTCCTGTGGAGGCAGCCTCTGGATCCTTCTCCTCTCTGTCACTACTGTATTGTTTGAACAGGGAGGAGGCTGCCTGCTCTCTTATGCTCTGCATGTCCTCAGGCCCATAGTAGGAGCTGCTCTGCAGTTTCTATATAGATGAAAACATGATTTGCTACGCTCCTGAATGTCACTGTTAAGAAACCTCTGTGCTCTGATGTTGCAGGAGTCTGTTACCAAGTACAAATGCTATCCTGAACAAACTTATAGTAGAAATACACATAATCAGAAGACCCCATTTTGGGTTAGATAGCTGACAGTATTGCCTGGAGATAGGTTAGATTTCAGTGATGCCATTATATAATGTATTGTAAAATTTATTCATATTTTATAGATATGTTATTTATGTATTTATTTACTTATTTTGGTATTAAGACTTGAACTCAGGACCTCACCCTTGCCAGGCAGGCACTGTGTTGCTGAGCCATTTCCCCAAACTTTTAGATTTGTTTTTAAAGGATACATAAAATGTAAAAATCGCTGAGTATGTATTCTTAGGGAAATTGTATTTATCTGATACCAAGTGATGTTTCAATGTGTATATCCATTGTAAATCAGTGTAGACATAGCTATTTCCTCAAATATTTATCTTTCACTTATGGTGAAAATACTAAAAACCTATGATCTAGAGTTTTCATCATTATCTATTTCATCATTATCACCCTGCTGTATAGCTTTTTGGTTTGTTTGTTTGTTTGTTTTTGTTTTTGCTCTACTGGAGACTTTCCCTGAGCTACATCTCCAACCCATTTAATTTGTCCGTTTTGAGAAGGATCTTGGTTAGGAGGTCTAGGCTGGTCTTGAACTTTCAATCCTCCTGCTTTGGCCTCTGGAGTAACTGTGATTACAGGCATGCACTACCACGCCAGAGTATACTATATATATATATATATATATATATATATATATATATATACACACACACACATATATATATTCCCACTTCCAGCTAATTGCTTTAGAGTTTCTCTTTTAAACTCTGAGAATCGTTTTGTTTCCTGTCAGATCTTCCCATAAAAAATAAAAAGTAGCAGTATTCCTCATATGGTATTTGAAAGCTCATTAATTCAGAATCTGATGCAGGGGACATACAGTTCCAATCCTGCCCCGTGTGAGGTGGTGTTAGAAACTATGGAATATGAGAAAGGAGGAAGAAGTCCTCACGGCTTGTCAGCATCTGGATTTTTACACTTTTCCTTTTGGTTTAAGATTTTCCTGATGGAGGGGAAGAGGGCCAGTGAGAGAGAAATTATCAAGATTTAAACATTAATTGATACTTTGTCACTGTAGCAACCTTTGATGTGGGAATCAGCTGCCCTTCATAGCACAGCAGACATACATGATCAATAAATGTGGTCACAATCAGGATGATCTATTAAGAAGACTGCAATTTTCCTCAAATAAAATGGATGTTCAATACATGAATTTTGTTTCATTGGCAGAAACTGGAAGTTATCTACATGAACATTATCTCAAGCCTCTTTTCTATACTGCACCTTTAAAGTCAAATAATGTGTATAGTTAGTTTGCTTCAATAAGGAAAATTACTCTTAACCAAGATAGAGTTTTTAAAAAATACTTATGAGCTCTAACATGAAAGAGTTACTTGACTTCTACAATTTGACCAAGAAAAGGAAAAATAATAGTTAAAATTCATCAAAATAGTGAGAAACTGGATTTCACAACTGTGCAAAAAGAAAGTCACTATAATAGTCAAACATATCAAAATAGCATAGATGAGATTCATCAAATGTTAAGTTTTCCATGCTGGGTGCACACAAATATTGTTGACAGAGATATTTAACTGAGTTAGGTGAAAGCTGTTTGGACAATATATATGTTAACTGTTTGCAAAGTTCCTTCCCAACCTCATACTAAATGTTCCTCCATACTTTGTCCAGTGCATGAGAGCTGGGGACTCAATTTCTCATCTGTGCATATGACAAGTAATGGTAGTACCAGTGATTATTGCTATGCAGGTTGATTTCAGACCTGGAACAATACCCGGATGAGACTGTGTTAATGCAGGTTACTTGTGGTTCTGAAAACTGTCAGACATAGTAAGCACTCAGCACATTTTCACCTTAACTGTACTTCTGGGTTTTTTATTGATACTGCTTACAGAGCCAACCTCCACAGTTTGAACTCTCCAGTTTTTAATCTGCCAACAACTGCCTGAAAGACAAGGTATTTCTGTTTTCAAACTTGACATTTGAATACAGGAATGAAATGGAATGATCATTAGTTATGTGTAAAAGCAAACCGTGTTCTGTATAATGTAGGTTCTGTGTCTGCATCCCTTACCACATGTATGTGACTTCTAGCAGATGAGATGAGTCAAAAAATCCCATTTAAAGAAAAATAGCCCACTTTTAACCTGAAAAAAACCAAGAATCAGAGCAGTTCTGTGGTATCTGCAAAAATCACTAGTAACCAATAATATGAAGTTTTAAAAGCCTTCTGTCCTTAAATGATAGGTTGACGATTTATGTCCAGAAGTTATCAATCTACATAGGAAGTAGATAAATAGGCATGAAACATGAAGTGGCCTACTTAATTGGAGTATTTGCTTTAATTCCTCAAAGCCAATGTGAAGTAGTCCTAGGAGGATAATAACTTCAGCCTTCCTGCAAACAAAGATAGTTTTGTTGATAAGTGAACACCATTTGACTCCTGGCTAGGGAGACTAAGACTCCAACTTTTTGCTTTTTATTGTAAATAATGATGCTAAACATACCTTATGGGAAGTACTATTTCAAAATAATGAGGCTGAGATATGATGATTCATTCCACTTAAAAAATAGCCTGAATTCTCAGTAGCACACACATAAACCATAGTTATGTTTTTCCTTCCCATAGTAAGAAAGAATCAAAGGGTTATTTTCACAGTGGGAGAGCCGTATTTTTATAAATGGACTTAGAAACTGAATACAGTTCCACATCAATTATGAGCAAATTTTGTCAAGGGACTAATGCTTTAGCTTCCATTTTACAAATTTTGTTGCTCCCTCTTCTTTATGTTATTTTATTTCATTCACTTTAATGGAGAGAACTTGAATCTGGAAGCTTTTCTTTTCATGTCATCTCACTTTTTATCACATATACTTTGGGTGCTTTTCCGTCTTGCTATATAAATTCTGGGAGCTAAAACCTTCCTTGTCATGCCTATTTTCCTTTCTGCTTTTGGTGGATTCTTGTCTTCCTGTTTCCTCAAAGGCAGGCACTGAGGAGGGCAGGCTGTAATGTGGAGTGGTGATGCATGAGAGTCTGACCTCCAGCCCCATTTCTCTTATTCATTAGCTTCCTCAGCCCGTATTTGCTGTGCATTAATAGTGAAACAGACACTGACTTTACAGAGATGAGTAAAATGCATTATCCCTCTTATCACAAAATGTACACTTTAAAAGTAAATGCTTAGTTGCATACCAAGGCTAGTAAGTGATAGCCATAGTAGTACACATGCTAACTGCAAGTTACAACCGTACATGGTGTGGTCCTATCATTCGTGTAATGGAAAACTTCATATTTAACTCACTGCTGGAATAAATGGTACAGGTTGAGTGAATGCTTGGGACTGTCACAGACGTGCATTGTCCTTAATCAGTACGGCTATCATTCATAAAAAACAGTTCTTCAGAAAAGACAGCAGGCCCTTTTCCTTAGGAAAATGTTAATTTATTCCATGGGAACTGAGGACCCCTGCAGTGGATCCCAATCTTCTGCAAGGCGCTACGGGAAAATGAAAGAGCAAGAGACAAAACGGTGGTGCAGTGAGGACCTGGGGAGGTCAGTTGTCCACAGGGAATAAAAGGCTACGAGGAAGCCAGAAGATCAGTGTTTCTTGATGACCTTCAGGCGGAGGAAGATGGTGAGGAGATTATGGCTGGTTGTGCTAGGTGAGCGGCTAGGTGGGCAAGGCTCGTGAAAGAGGGAAGAAAGCGTCTTTGCAAGAGGAACCGTCAGCCAGATTCAGGTTATGGTTAACGAGTAACCTGTTCTGTAGTCGATTGTAGGAAGGAACTTTCTCTGGAGTCAAGCAGGCCCCAGTGGAGACATTGTCTCCATCTTGACCCGCTTCTCTGGGCTGAGCTGTGCCGTTGGTGAGGAGCAGTGTGCCATCCAAACACGCCACCCGCTTGCTCCCCAGAAGACAGTGCACAGCTAAGGCCAGACCCACTGTTCACACTGCAAGCCAATTTAGGGTGGTCAGCTCTACAGCCTGTACTGCTGGCAAATAAGCACAATCACATTTGGGTCTGGGGGAGGGCAGCGTGGCAGCCCAGCACACATGGGTATTTATTTGTAATTCCTCAATGTTTTCATAATCATTTTTCACACAGTGTTTCAAACTTAGCACACACCCATACTTCTTAAGTAAGCGTCCCTACTCCATTACTCCAAAGTTTTGTTACATCTCCAACATCCTCAAATCAATACAGTGATAATCAATAAGCTTCTTGGAAGTTCCTCCCTATATAATTTTTGGCATAACAGAAGGGGCACATTAAGACTTTTATTATATATCTCAGCATAATTGTTTTGTGGGAAACAATTCTTGTAATCAGGTTTCAGGTGTTTTTCCATTTTCCTGATGACCTGTTAATGACATGTACAGAGCAGAGCAGATGCTTCATGTCTACCAGGATCCATGCTATTTTTTATTTTTTACTCCCGTTCCTGGGGATTAAATCCATAGCCCTTACACGGAAGGACAACTCTGTCTTCTTTTTGACATTTTGTTTTGAGACAAGATCTAACTCGTTATTTTCTTTGTTTTTATTTCATTTTACTATAGAAGTGGTATTTATTTATTTTGTTTTTCATAAAAGCAATGTATGTATTGGTAATAAGCAAGCTTTTAGAGCAAAAACTTGGTTTCTTAGCTTGGAATCAATTAGGAAATACTGGATTAGTCTATTTTTTTTTTTTTCAGCAAAACTCAGTGCACAGGATTTGAGGGTCAGAAGACACAGGGCTGGGATGAGGCCCATTCTCCATCAAACTGTCAGTTTCCCCATGCAGGAAATGCGGATGAGAAACTACCTCACAGCATTGTCACGCAAAGTAATCCATGCGTGTATTTAACCTCATACATGGTAAATAGTTAGGTGCTTAATCCATACTCAACATAACTGTTTTGTATTCTATAAATGCTTATGAAATACTTATAGTTGTCAAACTCTGTGCTCAGTGTTATTATTTATTATGTTAAGCTTTCTGTTTAGTGGTTATTTCGGCCTTTGGGACACTTGCCTTCTCCAGCGTGGTTTATTTTCTTTTAAATTGGAATAAAGTAAAACTCAGCCAGTCATTAGGGGTCAGGCTTGCTTGGAGAAGGTAATATATCTTACTCTTCTACTGTGGTACAAATCCCTTCAATTCATTACTTCATCTTTTCTTTAAATTTGCACATTTCTCTCTGTCCTGCTGGTATTGGCCTTTATTTTATAGCTTGTTTTCCTTCTACCTTTTTATCCCAGTAATGAAGTACAATGGAAACAAATCAAGCTTGGGAGACTTAGGGACCTGGAATTGAATCTACAATTTGTCTCTTCCTCGTGTGGCCTTGAGCAAGTTAAACCTTGAGTCTGGGCCGTGCTTTCTAACTTGGGAGTACGGCCTGCTAGTTGATTATTTTGATAACTAATAACAATAGAGGAGCCCAGCCAATGGTATTTGTCACTCGGCTGGCCAGGTTTTTGTGTCAATAACTAAATTGTCACTGTCTAAGTCCCTGGGGTGTGTTTATTGGTTTGGATTCAGATTAAAATTTTTTGAAGGAAAAGTCTTCATGACTACAATAATTAGGGGAACTAGTGATATAATTGAGGTTGTGATTATAGGCCTTTACAATGTTTTTTAAAAAGTAAAAACCCGATTACATCATTCGAAATTCATTTATAAATGAGAAGCAAATCTTGTAGACCTTATTGATCTATGGATAAAATGTAAACATACTAGTATACAGTATACTATTTAACTTTATTTTTAATACAGAGTGACCACAGGAGAGTGAAAATATAAATGATGTTGATGACTTCCCCCATCTGCCTATGTAAAAGCAGGCTATCTTCAAGCTCTCCCTGAGCTAACTGCAAGCCAGGCAGATTGCTGAGCAAGAAACTGCTTTCCTATGAATATAAATCGTGTATTTTTTATTTTATGGAAAAAAAGGTAAAACAAAATTTCATAACAAAATAACAGGAGAACAATAATAGATAATACAGTACATGTAGTTATCTTTAAGGTAGTTGTTCAGGATCCAATATATGGGTATAAAAACTTCTCTAATCAATATTAACACAAACCTTTCTTTTTAATGAATTAAGAGACATGGTATAACTGACTTGTATTTTTTTCCTTTTCCCAACTTTCCTATCTTTCACCCATCCTAGTTCCTTTTCTTTCTCAACAATTTCTTCCCATTTCACAATATCTATTATACATTTAAAAACTGATTTCCTGTTTCAGTTTCTCACACCAGGGAGACACTACAGTGACTATCTCAGTTGTGAGTATTGTCTTAAGTTGCATCCATTTACCTATAAAAGTCTCAAATTTATCCTTTTTATGGCAGAGTAGTGCTTCATTGTATAAAAATATCTCATTATTTTATCCTTTCCTCAGTAGATGGGCATAAGGGTTGTTTCCAATATTTAGTTATTTTAAATTGTGATGCTATAAACATAGGTGCACATATATTGCTAGGATGATTTTTTGATTCCTCTGGGAAGATATCAAAAGGGGAATAGCTAGGTGGAATGGAACTTCTGCTCCTAGTTTTTTGAGGAATCTCCACACTGATTCCCACAGTAGTTGCACCAACGTACACTCCCATCCACAATGGAAAAGGATTTTTTTCCCCTATAGCCTAATGTTTGTTATTGGTTGATTTCAAGATAGCCGCTGTTTCAGAGGTGAGATGGGATTTCAATGTTGTTTTAATTCTTATCTCTTGAATGACCAGTTATGTTGAACATTTTGTCATATATTTATTTGCCATTTGTATTTCTTCCTCTGAGAAGTATGCATTCATCTCAGGTGCCCATTTTTTAATTGGGTATTTGAATTTAGGGGGCCTGTTTTTTTCAATTATTTATATGTTCTAGATAGAAGCCCTGTGTCTGAAGGACAGTTAGCTAATTTTTTTCTCACTCTGTGGGTTGTCTGTTCACTTTATTGATAATTTTTTTGATGTTCAAAAGCTTTTTAATAAGATGAGATTCCATGTGTTGATTCTTTAATATGTTCTTATTGAAGTCTGAGTTTAGTTCATGAACTTTCTGCTTTCTCTTATGTGTTCACAATTTCTTCCTACTTTCTCTTTTAGTATATGTAGTGTTTATGTTTTAATATTTAGACCTTTGACCCATTTTTATTTTAGTTTCATTCATAATGTTAGACATGGGTCTAGTTTTAGTCTTTGATGTGTGTAAAGCCAGTTTTTTCCAGCGTTGTTTATTAAGGAAGCTGTCTTTATTCCAAAGAACTTGTTTGGCCCCCTTCTCAAAGATAAGGTAGTGAGTGTCTTTACAGTTGTGTATACATCTTCTAATGTGTTCCACTGTTCCTCATGTCTATTTTTTTTCCAGTCCAATGCTGATTTTATCACAGTAGCTTTGTAGTATAATTTCAAGTCAGGGATTGCCTTACCTTTGTTGCCCAGAATTACTCACTATTCTAGGTCTCTTCTCCTTCCAGATGAAATTTAGGAAGGTTTTCACTAGTTCTGTGGTATATATTAAAGGTAATTTAATTAGCATTGCATGAAATCTGTATAACAATTTTGGGCATATGGTCATTTTCACTATGTCATTTCTTCCTAGCCATGAGCAAGGGATATCTTTCCATTTTCTGATATCCTCTTCAAACTGCTTTTTCAGAGTAATTTTAAATATATAGATCCTTTACTTCATTTGTTAGATTAATTCCTAAGTACTTCATGTTTTTGGATGGATGCTGTTGTGAAGGGTGTTGTTTCCCAAATATCTTTATCAGTGATTTTGTTGTGTGCATATAGGAATGCTATTGATTATTGAGTTTTTTCTTGATATAAGCCACACTACTGAATTTAATTATTAAATTCAGAAATCTTTTGGTGGAGTTTTTGAGGTCTTCTATGTAGAGTATCATGTCTTCTGCAGACAATGATAATTTGACTTCTTCCTTTCCTATCCTCATTCCTTTTATTTCTCTAATCTAATTGTGCTTGCCAGTTTTTCCAGAACTGTATTGAATAGTGTTGATGCTGAACATCCTTGTCTTGTCCTGATTGTACAGTGAAAGCTTTCAGTTTTTGTCCATTTAGTATGACGTTGGTTGTTGGTTTGTCATACATAGCTTTTATCTGCTTGAGATAAAGACCATCTATTCCAATTTCTATAGGGCTTTTATCATGATGAATATTGGACTTTATCAAAAGCTTTTGTTGCATCTGTTGAGGTGATCAACTGATTTATGTCTATGGCTCTGTTGATACAGTGTATTACATTTATTCATTTGCATATGTTGAGCCATCCTTGAATTCTTGGGATGAATCCTACTTGGTCATGGTGTATTAAGTTATGCTGTTTCTTAATGTAAGTCATACATTAAAATCATTCATTTTTTAGTTCAGTAAATCCACATTATCTCCAGGCAGTATGTAGACCCATTAAGAAGAATGAGATATATTTTTTGTTTTTCAGTAATATCAATAGCCAAAAAGTAGAAATTTAATTCAGAAAATAATGTTGTAATTATTCACATATGATACAAAATTCATAAGCTAGTTTTTAAAATTTAAAAAAATGACCTAATTTTATTGGGTACAAAGTAGTATTAGTCATTGCTTAATGATCAAGTGAGATTAATTAGCATATTCATTACCTTAAACTATCTTTTTTACATAGAGCAATTCAGAATCCTGGCTTCTATTTTGAATTATGCAATGCATTATTGTTAACTATTGAGTCTATGTGTATACAGTGTTAACTATTGAGTAACACATAGTGTATTGAATTACCAGAGTTTATTCTTCCTATGCAAGGGAAATAAAATCAACGTGTTGAAGAGACATCTGCAGTCCCATTCTTATTGCAGCATTTTTCATGATAGTCAAGACATTAAAATAATGTAAATGTCCATAAACGAATGAGTGAATAAAGAGATTGTTGTACATATATTTAATGTAATGCTATTCATCCATAATAACAATCAAATGCTGTCATTTGTGGCAACATGAATGGAAATGGAGGATATTGTGTTATATGAAATAATCCAGGTGATGAAACGTAACCACCACATGATTTTCTTCATCTGTGAAATAAGAATATTATTGGTATCAGAATTTGAGACTAGAATAGCAGTGACTAGAGTCTGGGAAGTATGAGGGGGATAGGAAGGGAAGACGTTTATCAGTGAGTAAAGTGGCAGATACGTTAGTGAGGACAGTCACTCTATGTAAAGAGAATTGCTTCTCTGCAGCACCATTACATAATCTTTTTTTTTTTTTTATCGGTACCAGGGATCGAACTCACAATTGTGTGAGACACTTATTCAAGGCAGACACTTACACCACTGAGCTAAATCCCCAGTCCACATAATCTCCATTTATCTCGAGTTCATCGAGTCATATCATTCATTCATTCTGTGTCTTCCTCATTTTCTCCCTTCTTTACACTTATGAGAAACACATAAAGTGAAACATTTTTATAATAAGCTTCACTCAATATTTCAGCCATGAAAATGTATTTCAACATAAGTACAGATTAGAATTGCATTAAATCAATGTATTGTATATTTAAATGTAGGTGTTAAAATGTTTTCCTAATGTTTGCTTCATGGAAAGCAAAGTGAATAATCCTGGCATTATATGGTGTAGCATATTCTTAAGACTTGTTTATGATGGCTGTCACTCTTAAAAGCTACCACTGATAGGACACTCACAATAAGTCTTACAATAACTGTTCCACATGTATTTTCTTATTTAAACATTATTTCTACTCTAAAAAGTAGATGCTATTTTACTAATTTTACTCATGAAGGTAGTGAGGCACAGCAACCCTGAATAATACCCCAGTAACAAATCCAGATCAATATTGGAGCTGACATTTGAACACAGATTGTTTGCGTGGTTCTTAACTTCATTGCACAGGGTCCTGATTTGCTTACAAATTGTTCATAATGTTTTACTTGATGACCCTGCTTTTAAAGTTGATAGAAATGCATTAAAATTCACTTTTGATGCTTTTCTGGGCAGTTTTTCTTAAAAAATGTATCTTCACAAGAAGAAAGAAGCACCACCAACAAGTTCATGAATCTGGTTTTTGCATCTGACCTCTCTCTTACGGGTTAGGAACAGAGCGGTTACCGATCCTTTGCTAAGGTCCTGATTTAGAAATGCTGCTGGTGCTCTTAGTTATCCCTGAATTGAATCTAATTTCTCAGAAATTACAAAGAGACAAAGAAAATCTTTGAAACAAAAAGTGCTATGATCTAGGGAGAGGTTTGTACATTAATTCTAACAAATTTCAATCTCTCTCTTTTTTTTGTCTTTCCCCAAAGAGTTCTCTTCCTATGCATGAGAGACTGAAGGTGAAACGAAACTTCTTATTTATCTCAGGAAAGTTACCTTGTTATACCAGAGGTCTTCTTGTCATGGTTTTGCCTCAACCTGCACAGCCCTCAAAGTTATTGAGGGGAAGGATAGCAAGAGGATGGAGAAATAAAGATAATGGACAATATACAGAAAGCTGAGGTCAGGTGGAGCCCTCTTTCTGGATGGGAGGAAAGGAACTTCCCAGCCACCATGGTGCATTTATTTATACATTTATAAGGCTGATGTCAGATGAAACCCCTTTGCCTAATAACTAGCTCACCTCTCATAGCCCACCTTCTCAGCTTACCTCTCATGCCCACATCCTCACACCTGGAACACCTGTTCTCCTGGGTGCTGCATGCTGTCAGGGCTTTGCTTGGGTGCTCTGTGTTCTTGACTGGATCCCTAGTGAAGCAGCTTCTGACTTGCATCAAGTATCCATAATTGATTTCCGTTAGGCATGAATTTATACTGGAAATGTTTTCCTTTGAAAAAGCATTGCTGTAGAGAAATATTTTCATCTAATCAAAGAAAAAAAAAACACCATTTGAATATTTACACAAAGATCCCTGGTAACAGAAGTTTTTAAGCTTTTTTTTCTGGTGCTGTTGGTATATTCCATGTAATTATTTGATTGTATTCATTATACGATGGGGATGGAGTGGGCAGCACAGTGATGGGATTTTATTGCAATTTGAAATCTAAATGATATACATTATCATTAACGAATCAGCAAATTAGGTGATAGAATCACCAATTTAGAAAATCAGAGCTCTACCATATTCCAAACCCTGTAACAGTAGAATTCTTACCCAATTTCAGAAGCCAAAGGAAGGCACAGTGCATGGGCTCCTTTTCCTTTCGCTGGGTCATGAACACAGACCAACCAGGGTCAGTTGCCAGATATGCAGTAGAACATCAGTGTTTGGGTATCAGCCTGTCTGTTGAATCCCAGTTGTTTTTTAAATATTGCCTAGAAATAAAATACATTTTTATACTTCAACCCAATACACACAAACTCATGCACACAGTAGTCAACGTTTTGAGAGGTAATTTTTACCCTTTACTATATATGATGTGCTCAAACAGTGTCCACCCCAGTTTTAACCCACCCCATCCCACACTGCCTTCGTCTGTTTTATGCTGCTATAAGTGAGTTCCACAGATTGGATAATCCATAAAAAGTACAGATTTATTTGATTTATGATTCTGGACACTAGGAAGTCCAACTTGAGGGTAGCAGCATCTGGACCTTCTTGATGCATCATAACCTGGAAGAGAGCATTGCATGTTTTATAAGAGCAAGCATGATAGCTCAGGTTTGTTTTTCTCTTCTAGTGTAACAAATCCCATGTTGGTGGCCTCACCCTCATGATTTTATTTAATCTCAATTAACTCTCAAACGCCCCACCTCCAAATATCTCATAAATTTAGGAATAAAGTTTCCAACACATGCATTTTTAGAAGACACAATCAGATCACAGCCTATTTTGTTCTTTCTTCTTTTACTTTTGAATCTAGTTTTGACTCACCATTAAACTGATTTTATGGCCCATTAACAAATCATAATACGAAGTTTGTAAAAATACATAACTCATGATGTTTTTAAGAGAGAACAAGAGAAAGATATGAGTATGAAATATTATGCGCACATGTAGGATGGACAGGGTGAAAGTGACAGTTCTCCCAGTGATAAATGAAGAAGGATCGAAGCACAATGTAATGGTATAAACGGCAATGCTAATCAGTATCTGTTGAATAATTGAATGCCCCACGTAAAATTCAGCTTTCAGTATATACTTCATTGAAGCTTTTAAACAACCATGTAAATGTTATATAAAGTACATATTGTCCTATTTTACAGTGCAGGACTTGAGATTTTGAAACTACTTTCCCCGTGTTTATATAACTTATAACTGACAAAGTTAGGATTTGATTCAAGGTTTATACGACAACACCTCAAACATTCCTCTGTTTCATATCTACACATTTCCCTCAAAACAAAGGCCAGCATATTTTGTTATGGTTCAGTAACTTGAATCCAAGGAAATGTTTGCAGTCTCTTTTTGATTTCTCAAAAAAGGGCACCTGGAATTTTCCTAACAAAAAAGACATTCTGAATGTAGAACTTTGAATTAATGAAGTTGTCAATTTGGTTGAAAATAACAGACATCCTGTGAGTCTGTCATTATGCTGTTTATCTACAAACACGCTTGTTTCATTTTATTTGGAAATATAATAGTGTTTCACTTAAACATTTTGGAAACGGATATTATTTTCTCTGCAGGTCTATATTTAATGTCATCATAGAGGTGACAGAATGCAATCCAGAAGATTAAGTAAATTGAACATGCGCTGCCATTTACAAATTTAGCTCAAGTTGATTGTCAGTTCTGTGGCTAAACGCTCAGCACACTCACTGAATTGAGCCATTTATCCTCTGAAGAAGCTGACATCTCCTTTCAAATGCACAGATATTACCAGTATGCCTTTTCATTCTCATTTTCATTGTGATACTCTAGAAAACAAATCTAATTTTTGAATAACAGAGACACTTATACAGCTTCTGCTGAAGTGTAGAGAGTACTTGTTGATATAATGGCCTAGTGATTTTCTAGAGAAAAACAAGGGAGAGAGTGAGTTCGCCATCTTTGAGGTATCAATATGCTTTTATGTATATTTGGCAATTCTTAAATAAGGGATTTGAAAGAATGCTAAGAGTGGTCTCTCTTAAATATTTGTCTGCTTTTCATGGAACATTTTTTATAATTATATTGGAGCCAGCATCATTTCTGTGCTACTCTAGGATAAATGTAGTTTTCATGCAAGAACATTTATTGGTTTTTTGAAAAGTAGTTTGTTCTTTACATTGAACACTTCCATCAAGGAGTTATTCACTGTAGAAAACTATTATTCTTTTTAAATATCTTAAACCAAAAACCTGGTTTTAGAAGAAGACACAAAATGAAAGGTAGTTTATATAACATATTAATAAGATGTAACTGTGAACAAAGTTTCTACAATTTCTGAACAGGAACATTTTTATGCACAGATATCTAGAACAGTAATACCTAAATGCTTTGCTGTGGATATTAAGTGAGATAAGTGAACCCTGAGTATCTGACTCAAGGACATGACTCAATAAAGATTCATTGCTCCATTTAAACAGTGGAATTCATATATTGAGAATTCCTCTGCTTTTCAGTTACCTTGTTAAAAATCATTGGTACACAGATAGTGGAGATAAAAATCAGGGATGAAGCGATAGTGATTATTTATGACAGAAGAGTAGATATTTTATTATGATGGCTATTGGTCATTTGTTGTTACATTTGGAAGTGATGCATCTTACTGTAGTTGGGAGCAGCTGATCATTCTTGTAAATCATAACTGATCTCAACTTATATGAGGCATTCTTTTTTCAAAAACTGAGCATTATTGGATTGAGTTCAAGTTCACTAAAAAATATTTTTCAAAAGTAATTTTCAGAGTGTTTTGTATTCCTGTTCTGCTACATGAGTCACGGTAGATGGAATCATTTAGTTAAATTAAATTTTTATCTCTATGTTGAAAGGCAGTTTATGGAGAATAATAACCAGAATGTCATTGTGTTCAATATGTACTGAATCATCCATCAACTCTAAAATATGGACTTATGATAGAGTTTGTCCTCAGAATATACAGGGATTTTCAGAAATGAAAAACAAAGTGTTTGAGGGTAGTGGTGGGTAATAGAATCCAGAATTTTGAGTGTGGGATTGTGAGTTTTAAAAGTCCACTGGAAGGTAAACACAGGAATGGATATAAGTAACTCAATTAAAAAACAAATTAATAGGTTGCAAAACAAGCAGTTTACAAATAAGATACAAAGAAAATTAAATCAAGATTGAACCTGTCACCAGGAAATCTGCTGAAAAGCAAGGCGTGCAAAGGATGCAAACACTGTTTAATGTAATCTTTCGGGGTGAAAGGAAATGCGTGTGCCAGCCCCGCCCCCAGTCCTTTCCTTTCTGCTGGCTAAACTTGGCTCATCCTGTACTGTGTCATGCTCAGGCGGTGTTGTGGCTTTGCTCAGAGTGGTGGCCATTGACTTCCAGACACTTATTAGTACAATGGACTGTTGAAGTGTGTGTGCATTTTCTTGGTGGACTCTGCATGTGTGCATGTGTCTGTCTGTTTATCCATCTGTGTCTATCTGTTTATCCGTCTGTGTCTGTCTGTCTGCGTGTATTTTATCTGAGCATACAGAGATTGTTCTGGCTTGTACCTAGATTTCTCCATAAAGCCTCTTGCACTCAGGGTGAGGATTTTCAGAGGTCACTGGATTGGGGGTGCGTGAGTGTGGATAAAGGGAGTGTGAATATGGATTGAGGATGGAGTTATTAAATTAGTCCACTGAGTGGTTTAATATCATTCTGGGTGTGAATAATGAGAAGGCTCACCCCTGGGTATGGGTGGCACCACTCAAAAGACATGTAGCTGGATGGGAAAAAAGGGGGTGAGGCTTCCTGCCTCATTGACTCTGGCTCCTCTGTGACGCTCCTCCGCCCACCCTGTCTTGGAGGCAACCTACTCTGAGCTGAAACCTCTACAACCCGTGAACCAAAATACACCTTTCATCCTTTAACTTCTCAAGTGGCTAGGAGATGTAAAGACTCTACATATGTTCTGAACGCTAAAAGCATTTGGACCTTGAGTAGCATCCAGAAGAAAGTCATGTTTACCTAGGAATTCTAAGAAGCCCCATGTTAGCAGTGATAAACAGCTTTTCTTGTTTCTAAAATATGTATAACCAATGCATGAAATTTCTGAAAGAATACTGAGAATAGTGTTTGTCTAAATTCAGTTTAGTATCTCCTACTGAATAGGCACTGGTAAATGATGGTATACAGCACAGTATAAGATAATAGAAGCAGGTACAAGCAAAACATATAATATTGAGGAAGAAGTAATGAGTTCTTCCCTGGAATATCTTCTAAACAGTTTAGATATTCCCCAGAATATCTTCTAAACAGTTTCCAGAGATGGAAAGAAGCTAAGCAGGAGAGCAAAGCAAAAGAGGGCAGCCGAGGGACAGGACGCAGTGTGTGTGAAGGCACAGAATACCAGAAAATTAGTGTCTGCGAGATACTGCAGCTCTAAAGGTAAAAGGAGGCAGAAGAGTTAAGCAAGGACAGGGTCATTTCGGGTCTTGTAATTTGTGCATTATTAGAAACTGACAAAGAGAAAAAATATTATTGCCCTCTCCTCAGAGTCAAGGGTATGACAAACTGGTTGGACTTTAAGTCCAGGATAGTATCCAAATAGCACATTCAAGGTACAACAGGCAGTTCTTTTAACTAAAGCGGTATTTAGTATGTAGTATTGGTAAGGCTAGAAGCAAAAGTTGATGTCAGTTTACAGAGTAGAATTTCCTAAACTAAAGAAAATATAGGCCAAACCACAGTGGGTATTCAGCCGATTGAGTTTTAATGAAGTTAACTGTAAAAGTAATGTTTTAGGGAAAAAAATCCCACTTAATATTACATTCTATTGTTATTTTGAAAATCATTAAATGATAATGGACTAATTGTAAAGCAAAAATAAAATGAGATCCTATTTTAATTAACCTAATTAAGTCTATGGTGGTTAAAACCTTACATGTTTCAATTGAGTATAATTTTTGAAGAAATTAGCATATTAATGTAAGATAATTATAATCTTAGCACTTCCAATGTTATGAATTCAGGGCTAAGAGAAAATGTATTTTGAAAGCAAATAAGTTTATAAAATGAATAATCAAAGAATTAAGTAAATAATTTTAAAGTCTTTTAAATATTTAAAAATTTTGATAAATTGACTATCAGAGACATAACTTATACTTCAATATATTTCTGGGTACAGATTTGGGCAGCATTTCAAATACTCCTGAGTGCATAAATTAATCTTAGAACTTGAGTTTTAGTCAGTATGCAAGCCAGGTTTACTTTAGTATTGAAAAATTTTTTTAAAAATTGGATGTTTTTCTGCAATAGATTATCTATAACACTAGAAAAAAACTCTTGTGGGAAATACTAAAAATCTTTAGCTGTTTTACCAAAATAGAAGTTTAGGTTTTCACTATCTATAAACTGAAAAAAACACATCCAGGGCGAGGAATATAGCTCAGTGGCAAGTGCAAAGTCATGAGTTCCATTCCCAGTACAAAAACAAAACAAAACAAGAAACACATCCAATGAATGATTAGCTCCCCTCTGTGTGATGACTCAGAATTCCAGGTTCCTTCCATCTGAGACTATACCATCACCAGTAAATGGATTTATAAGATGACTTTAGATGTCATTGTCGAAAGGTGACAAGTGCAGATATTTTTATGCCACTTTTGGAAACTAACATGTAACTACTTTGTGTTTTGATCTTCATAATTTAAAAATCGTAACTTTCATTAACTATTGAAATAAACTTGATTGTTACAAACCATAGAATGAGGACTATACTATCCAGTGTACATTAATAAAGGCCCTCTTGGAGATGACATGTAAATTTGGGGCAACTCAATACCTGAGTAACTCGTGAGAAGTAAGCTTTGGAAAGAAAGTGGAGAGGAAAGAAAAAGAAAGATGCATATGACTGAGAAAAGCCATAGAGATATTGGATATCACCCTCCTTTAACAGTCGGATGTTTCTTGGGTGTAAGAAGCTATATGGAGGAACATTTTCAGTCTTGGATTCCTGGAAATCTAACTCCTACTGTAGAAAGCATTGACTTTAATGTAAAGCAGAGTAATTGCTTTTTGTCCTAAACTTCCTGTGTACAAACCTCCTAATCATCGAGTGCTCTTCACTCAAGTGTGTTGTATGTGCAGTCCTCACCGATTCTTTTCTGCTTGTTTCAAGTGGCCGCAAGTTTACAAAGCAAAGCTGCCAAACTTGCACCTCCGTGACTCACGTCTCTGCAGTCAGCTGGGCAGTGCACTGGCTCCTCTGCCTTAGATGCCAGAGGAAGTATAGAGTGTAAAGTATGGAGGACAGAAAGAGATTAATAGGTAGGTACAGGTTACAGTTAGATGTGAGGAATGGGTCCTGTTTCACTGCACAGCAGAGCAACTGTGGTTAGCAATACTGAACTGAGTGTCTCAAAAAAGGCTATGAGAGAATTTTGGATGTTCTCACCACAAAGAAATGCTAAGTTCAGGTGGTAATGGATATGCAAAATACTTTGTTTTGATTATTATGCACGTGTACTGAAACATGCCCCTGTACTCTGTAAATATTTGCAATTATCACATCAAGTAAAAACAAAATCAAAAGTGAATCATAGACTGATTGCACAGTGTTAAACACAAAGTATCTGTGAGATTATTCTAGAAAGTATGTAGGCAAACTCTCTTTAATGGTTATAATTAATAATATATCTTTCTTAGATCTTTCCATTAGTTTATGGCTATTAAAGCAAAGTGATATTGAGATTGAATTGTTATAAATTAGATGTGAAAGAAAGTGTTATGTTGATAATAGAGATAATTATCAGATCCTCAACAATGACAAAAGTAGTAAAACAGAAATATTAGAAATACCAAAATAATGCAAACAGGACAAAAAAAGAGTTTACATTGTGGAGAGGAAAAAAGCTTTATTTTGTCTTAAAAACATTTTCTTCTGATTCTAGCCTGAAATCTTACTTTACTTTGAGTTAGCTTTGGTTTATTTCACTCTGCTTTTTAAATTTATCTTCTATAATGGTGTCTGGGTTTGGGTATTTACCTTCAACTAATAAGACAACCAGTCTGCTTCAAATCTTGTTCTTTCTTTCTCAAATTCTTTTCTGTTAGAATTACAAGCTATTATTTCACTTATGGTCCTGTTTAAATTAAAGGCTACCAGGTGTGTTCCATTCCCACAAAAGATAGGAAACATTTTCTTTACCTTTTTTTTTAATACCTTCTTTTCAAATAGCCATGAAACATTGGCAATCTGGTCATGTATTTGGTTCCTAAGAAGTCTCCATTAATTATTCATGTAAGTAAATATAGACAACATCCTTCTTTCAAAACAGAAATGGAAATTAAAAACAATACTGGAAAACAAAAATAACCTATAACTTACACATTTAAAGAATCCTTTCTAAAAAACACAAAAATCAAAATGGAAATAAAAGAAAATTCTATATGTTTAGGCCAAAGTAATTTTAAGTATAGCATTTGTTCTTCATTAAAGCTAAGGTGTCATAAGCTGCAAAATAATTGGTTATTTATATTTATGAAGAATAAAGTTTCTGCAAATAGTCTCTGTTGAACATTCTTATACCTTATTGTTTTTCTTCCTTTCTGCTACCAAGAGCATTAGTGATATGCTGTTACTTCAGAGAGTGTATTATTGTTCAGAATTTTGTTTCAAGCTCTGCCAATCATTTGGAAGGTTCTCAGGGCAAAGCTTTCATGTCTTTCAGAAAGTATCCATGCAAAATTTGTATCAACAAAATGATTCTATTTCAAATAGCAACTTAATTCAGCTCTTCAGAAACAATATTGTGCATAACGCCATTGAAGTGACACCAGTAGGGACAATATCTGAGGGTGAGCAGGCTGCAAGAGTAGAAATTGTGTCATGCCTGAAGCCTGGCTGACAGCCACTGGAAACTGGTCAGAATGGAGCCTCCTGCACTACCAGAAGCATATGCAGCCTCTTTATTCTAAGATGGGTAGCAAATTATAAAGATGTCAAAAAAAATACTGTCTCAGAATTAAAGAAACATGGACTTAGGTTGTGTCACATATGTGCACACAGGGAAAGTCATAGTCTTAACCATTTGTATTATTGTAAGGGAAAAAAATAAGTAGACTAATCATCTAGGTTCACACTGTGAGCAAAGAAATAAACCAAAGCGAAGTAGAATGAAAGTAATGAAGATAACATCAGAAACTGATGCTTTAGAATTCTAAAAAACAGTAAAACGCCAAGTACAAAAGATACTTCTTTGGAAGAGATATAAATACATAGCTGCGTCTATTGCTTAAGAGAGAACAGAGAGAATGCCTGTAAACCACAACAACAAAATGAAATTACAAAGGAGGAATCAATACTGATAAAGGTGGGATTAGAAAGTAAAAGAAAAACAGGTTGTAAAGTGGACATAAAACAAAATTCCAAGTAACTTCATGGGACTTTAACAAATTAGAGTTCATGCATTTAAAGCCCCAGCACTTGAAGCCTGTATATGAGACATGCACCTGCTGGAGGTGATGCCACATGCTGAAACAGTATCACTAGTCTTGCTACTGCTGGTTACTAGTACTATTAATAAGGCTATGGCTGACCCTGTTATTATGGCCACAGTTAAATTATGCTCATAATAACTTATTCAGGATCCTGTTGGAAGAGAACAGAGACACCTAACCCAGCTGAGGTCAGGGAAGGTTTGCTTGAGAATGGAAAATATAAATGAGTCCTTGGGTACAACTATGTAATGGGGAAAGTGCAATGAGAGAACAGAATGCAGAAAGACAAGCTAGGGTAAGAGAGCTATGAATTTTTCAGGCTAGTTGTATAAAATATGCAAGATGTGGAGGTTAAAAGGAAGAGGGGGGAAATAAGTGAAGATGTGAATCAGGATACATATACAGATGGCTCCTGACTTACAGATTTTTTTTCTACTTATAGTGGGACAGAAGCAATACATGGTCAGCAGACACTGTAGTTGGAATTTTAAACTTGTCTTTTCCTGGGGCAGTGAGTTACTCTGCAATTCTCCCTCGCACTGCTGGTCAGCAGCAGCTCTCCACAGCTCCCTGGATGCCGTACACCTTCAGACAATGCACTGCGTTACTAAACTCTGGTGCTTCAGATTTTAGGGGTAATCAGGACAAAAACCCGTTGTAACTTGAGAAGCATCCCTGTATTAAGAAATTGAAATCCATTTGGACCATTTTTGCTGTTTTTATTGGTATATCCCTTAAATATTATGTGTAACATTTTAGTATGGCATACCCTGGCTTTGTGTTTTAAAATTCTTTCTCCCTGGAGTTTAGAGGTGTTGCAGGGTATATATGAGAGAACATAGTAAACACACTATAAACTCTTCAGAATAAACAAACTAAATTTTACTGATGAATATAAGCATGGACAAAAGTAAGTTGCAATTTTTTTAAGCTATTCTAATTAGTCACATCACATTCTGCAGCCAGAGACATATTTTACAGAATATCTGACAAATAGCCTCTCTTTTAGGAATGAATATATGTGCTTTAGTGTAATAGTATGTGCTTGACAGGGATGTGGCTATTTCAAATAGAAAAATATCCAAGAATTAACATGGGAGGCATAACAGTTTGTTACGGTGATTTTCAATTTATAGAATTTTGATGCAAATTATGTTTTTACATCTTATTTTACATATACATAATATCTGTCCATATCTAAAACAGCTATATTTTAGAAAAAATATTTCACATCTATATGACTAAGTGTGTGTTTCTGTACCATATATGTCCTATATGTTTGATGAGCTAATGAGAAATTGACATAAACAAAACATTTAGGACACTCCTGGTTAGTTAGTAGCATTTTGACAGTTGCTTCTCATTCTAAATCTTTTTGTATTCTTGTGGGCACTCTCTAGAGTTCATAATCTCTGCGTTTTCTTCCTGTGCTTTCTCATCTCATGCTCCTGGACACTTTTCAACTCTTGGGAGTACACGGACCTTCTGCAAGTCAAATGAGTTTTTATTTAACCTGTTCGCATCTCTCCATTTTCCTCTTCCCACACTGTTTGGTGAAACCCCTGGACATGTGCATCATCTGATCAGCTGAGCTTGACAGTTGCATAATATCTTGGCAACAAAATACTAATGCACCTGCTGCTCATTTGTGTGGAGATTTTGTCGGTTGTGCCTGTGTCTTCAAGACAAGGAGCCAGAACTAGGAATTGAAGCCTGAGGAAATAAGTTTGCATTTCTGACTGTAACTGACTCTTCTTTCTAAATAACATCAGTCAAGTCAGCGTGAGTGTGTGACACACCAGCAGTGAGCACATGTGTGAGGAGAGCTGAGGCTGCTCTCCTCCAGTCGTGTCCTCTGAAACCTCTGCGTGTCAACTCCTGGCAGCCTCTTGTGCTTGTGGGCTTTGTTACCACGTTTTCCTTGGTGTCATTCAGCCTGCCATCTCCGAGGACTGTGACAAACCTAAAAAAGTGAGAAGGAGGAGAAGTATCTTCAGAGGGGATTATAAATGAGCTGAGCTAAAAATTTAGAGAGAAGGCTCAAGCTTCCAGGTGGTACTTGAGTCTTGAGGTGACCTTGCTGAACATTTTTTGAAAGAGTGTATGAGTCTGGGTGACTTTCTCAGATGAAAAGGGGATAATGCTTAAAAAAATGGAATTTGGAATCATATTGCTGTTGAATCCATATTTAGCCATAAAAATAACACAACCTTGATCAAGTAATTTGTTGTCCCCAATCTTTAGCTTCTTCTCCTATAAAATAGATACAATTACATCTACCCATCATTGTTAAGATTTTATTTAATATAAGAAAATACTTTATTTTTGCCCCATACTGAATGCTTGTTGTATAATATAATGGTCAGGATGAAAATGATAATAATAAAAAACAATTACTTTGACTATTGGGAAAAGTGAATCTGTTTATAAAGTTCTCTGGCATAATTTTTCAACAGCCCTGACAGATTTTCAGACCTATGTTCCAAAGCCAGCGGAAATTAACCTCCACTGGCTGAGTTACCTGTGTTTATCCTTTTATTGTAGCTATAATCTATCTAGAATGGAATTCTATGCATTTGGCCTCCAATTTTAGTCTTATTGCCATTGTTGATGAATCTGCATTTATTGCTCAGGTTAAATTAAAGAGACCACAATAACTGTGGTCTGTTTTTGCTGGATCATCCACACCCTTTCCTGCTCTGCAGCACAAATCAGCATTGTTGACAGGCGGCCCTGTACAGTCCAGGCTCTGTGACTGTGCCCTTCAGGAGACGTGAAATGGCCCTTCGGACCCTGGTCTTAAATATTTACATAGCTTCCTCCTTTACTTCAAGACTCTTCACTCTCTTATCTGTCTTTGAAAATACCAAAGCTCTCAGTGCATGTGATTTAAAAAATATGCATTTATATACTTAAACTCCACCTGAATTTGCTAGGACCTATGCAGCAAAGAACAGAAAGCCGAGTGGCTCACACACCAGTAAAGTCTTGCAGTTCTAGAGGCCTGAGGCCTGGGAAGGTTTGCTTACAAGATCTGTGAGTAGAAATATATTCCAGGTTTTCTTACCTTCTAGTGGTTTGCTGGCAATATGTGCTTTCATTAGCTTGAAGAGGTGTCACCAGATAACTGCTCTCATTTTGACGTAGAATTCTGTGTGTGTGTGTGTGTGTGTGTCTTTCACACAAGAACACCAGGTTTATCCTGCTCCAATATGATCTAATTTTAGTTAACTGGATTTACTCCTTTCTGAAATGACATTCTGAGATGTTGAGTGTCAGGGCTTCAAAATATGACTGAAGTATTTCATTCAATCTGAAACAGATTTACTTCTAACAAGCTGAAACAGTGACTACCAAATTCACACAAATCTCCCACATGATAATACCCTTGGAATTATTTTTTTTCTCCTACCAGGAACCTAGGTTTAAAATAGGAGAATATGTTTCACACTCATGTCTTTCTCCTTAGGAAAACTTATGAGAGAATCCTTGTTTAATTAAACTTGCTAGGCAGCACTTGCTACGGCTATAATATGTGTCATTTATTACCAATTACTTGTCTCTCTCTCATGGTCTGTAAGTGTTTGGAACTGAGGACGTGTGTTTCTTTCCCACTACTACCTTGAGAAATACAGTATTTTAAGGTTCATTGTGACTGATAAGTCAGGTTTATGTGACAGTGTGCTCATTCTTTGTGAAGTACATAGCATTTTAATGACTGCGAAAGTAATTCCATTCCTCACCAATTTTTTTCAGTTTACATTACACTATTAAGGAGGGAACAAAAATGCACAAATTTTTTTTGTTTTATCTACAGCCTATATATGGTCTTCCATGCCATTTATATATTTTACTTCTCTTTCTTGAGCTATATTCATGGTAGCCCTACATACTAATTTGTACACATCAGAAAGTTGAAAAATAACAGCTAATATACATTAGTGTTACATTTTTATCATGTATACCAAAGTCCACAGTTTTCCCAGTGAGGCTGATATGGAAGTTTTGGACAGTTTTATTGATGACACTATAAAGATCCGTCTTGTGATCCACTTGTTAGCCATGTCCTCATTCTGTTTCATATTTCAATCATATTTTAAACTTCTTTTACTCCTAGTTTCCTGAGAACTCTTGGAAGATTAGGGTTTATTTTACTCACCCTTTCCAAACCTTTCTCTTCTCCAGCATCCAGTGTAGTGCATGAGGCATAGCATACTCTGTATTGCTCAGCTTGCTACTTCCCATCGAGAACAAGAGCCCCGTTTGTACTGATCATGCAATCACAGGGAGAAAATGCCAGAGGGAAAGATATGAGCTGAAAAGCTAGGATCTGTCACAAGCTATCTTACAGAAGAGCATAAAGAGGCAAGATGTGAGGGAGAGCCGTGGTTCTGAGGTCTGGTAGCTTTTTATGTAATTTCAGTTCTCTCATCTATCTATGGATATACTAATACTCATATCATTACCTTAGTAACAGATAAAAGCACAATGTCTTATATAGTAATTCCTTAGTAAAAAGTATGTGGTTATTATACATCTTCTTTTGTTTCAAAAACTTCAGTTGATCCTCTCATTTAACTAAAGAGATGAAGTACTACTTGTTGGGGCAGTCAGTAATTCTGTCCTTTAAATCCCTGAACTTGCCCATGTTTTCTCCTCTAGAGTTCAGGTCTTGTAGTTTCCAAGACCGCAGTCAAATAGCATCACTTCTACATTCTCACCTTATCCCTCTTTCCTGAGCAAAATGATCTTTTTCTGTCTTTGTAATTTCATAGCATTTGAACTAAACCTTTATTATAACACTTTTCATTTTTACATTTCTTATTGTCAACTTTGACTACTATATATATATATATATATATATATATATATAGAGAGAGAGAGAGAGAGAGAGAATAATTGCTAATTAAAATTTTGGTTAAGGAGTTATGAACAAAGCTGCCCACTTAATAATTTAGTCTTTATAATTTATATTGCCTCTTATATTTCTTGTCTCATTTGGTTTTCAAATTAAGTGTGGATGTATCTGTGAGGCAAGTAAATTGCATTCCACATTTGGGATAGTAGTACATGGAGAAATGCCAAATTCACACAGCAAAGTATGTAAAAATTTTACATGAAGATTTTATTTTACACATTCTGTTTTTTTAATTTTTTTTATTTAAAGAAAAAATTTTGAAACAGAAA
Organism: Hydrochoerus hydrochaeris; assembly: GCA_004027455.1. Lineage (NCBI taxonomy): Eukaryota > Metazoa > Chordata > Mammalia > Rodentia > Hydrochaeridae > Hydrochoerus > Hydrochoerus hydrochaeris. Next base: position 217,941 of record PVLA01002544.1, on the reverse strand, counting down.
GAGGGTAGGAAAAATACAAAATCTCAAAAACAAAACAGAAAAAAAAACTAAAATAGTAACCAGTAAAAAATCACTAGTTGATGATTACATAATTTCCTGTTAGATACAGTTGTTCAAGTTACAAAAGTAAAGTCCACAAAGTGGACATTCAAACAGTGAGACTGCAGTCAGTTTTGCTCATCCATCCAACTAAAACTTTAGCAACATGGTTATTAATTCCACACACTCAAACATACACGCAGTTATGTGCACATTCAATACTATTTCTGGAGAAATGTTTCAAACATACAGAAAGCATGTTTGAAATTAAATTTAGAAAAGCAATTTTTTATTTGGATCAATTTGTAATATATATATATTTTTCTACCAATACATATAAATATGCTTGTGAGAAACTACATCCATCTTTTAAAAAATCTGGCAATTTTTAGTGTGGGGAAATCATGAGTCCCCTCTAGAAGTTTATCTGCTGAGATAAAAACTAGTTATAATATTTTTATTCATTAAATCAAACTTATATAAGGCATGATACCAACCAACAAAGTAGTAATCTTTTTAAAATTCAGTAAAATCTAGCTGACATTAATGAGAAATTGCAGTTTCAAATGCATTACCCTTGTAAGTGAAATCAAATGTAACAGTAATTAGGATAATTGCAAAATATATTTTGGGTTCTGTGTATTTGCAAGAGTGTTGAGAGGTGGAATAGAATTGTGGAAGTATTTTTGTTCACCTCAGTGTCTCAAACTTGAAATAATTTCTGGACCACAGCATGTTTTTCATACTGAGTTAAGATGTGAAGTTTTTTCATTTAATCTTAAATTCTTGTATGTTCATATAATCTCCAGTTTTAAAACATAAAATACTTATTAGGGAGGTTTCTTTTTGTTATCATTGCTATGGCCTTATGTAAAACATATAGTTCACTACATGATTTTTTAAACTTTCTTTTTATGTACTTTGGGGGAAATTCTCTCTTATCTATTTGGTATATAATAAATATTTTTAAAAGTTTGATTCTGATGTTAAACGTCATAATGAAATTCCTTAATGTTACATGCAATTTCATTGGAGGTGTTTAAACATGAGTGTTTTTACATTTGGGGAGGAGTATGCAATGAATATTCTTTTAGTTAGAAGTGATCCTTACCATCTATGCAAAGGGAGGTGGAAGCCCTTGAGATGTAATGTGCACGGGTTCACATTCTTAGTAATGGCCCTTTTATGTCATGCTGAATGGCTCAGCCACCTCTGTAAATTAAATGTTAATGATAGCCACTTACACTCTAATCATTCATGCTGTCTCTTGTAGAATTGCTTATAAGCTTCACTAGTGCTTTGGCAGTTTCATATATTCTAGGGTTCAGCAAAATTGAAAAGGAAGATTATTAAAACTTCTATTTATTTCTTTTACAAACAAAAATGATTTGGAAGAAGACGGTTCTTAACCTGATGGCAGTGGCTGGGTATGGTGGAGCACTCCTGTGGTCTCGGGATGAGTCTGAGGCAGGAGGAGGGTGGGGAGTTTCAGGGCAGCCCAGGCTACATAGCGAGTTAGTTCATGGTCAGCCTGAGCTATGTCATGAGTCCCTGTCTCGAAAAACCAAACGAATTAAATATATAAAATGTTTAAAGAGAAAGTATATCGGGAAAAGGAAAGGAAGGAAATTTTTGCTATCCCTAGGTCCTTAATTTTTTCCCTCAAAATTAGATAGTTTCACAAGAAGGCTTAGGGCTGTGCTGCACAGGCCAAGCTGTAATCGCATCCTGAACTAATCGGTGCCACAGTATTGTCCTTCCCCACCAGTGGGTCACAGATTTACTCCTTGAGCCAGGCAGTGGGACTGTCTTCATAATACATGTCTTCATGAAGGCAATAGAAGATAATGTGATATCTGAAAAACACAGGATGCTGCTCTTTTATTTTTTTAAAGTCATTTGAGGAAGGCTGACATAAAATATTAAATGATGTCATGTATGTGAAATATTAATTATCATTCCTTAGGAAATGGTAAATGTTCAATTAATGGTACCACACATTCATTAGTAATGATATTAAGTAATTTAATTACCTTAAAATGTGCTCATTTGTTTTGTTTGTTTCTTGTTTGTTTGTTCATTTGGTTGATTGTTTGTATCTCTTCTATGGTTGGGAGACATTCTGTGCATCAGACTGGCCCAGTCATCCCAATAAAGGCAGCCGATCGAGCCTGGGTTGTTCATCAGAAGTCTAAATGGAACACACTCAAAAGAGAGTTCCTTGAATATGATTCTGTAATCGTTTTAAGGGAAAAGGGAGCAATAAAAACTTCTGAAGTTCTGTTTAGCCTTCATTCCTAGGGAAGGATCAGACTTTCCTGCTTCAGTGGTGTCCAGGAAAACTGTTTTTTAGTCTGTAATGGATTGTCCATTTAATTCTCTCCCTTCTTATCAAGGAAGGATGTTGAAATGGAAATCATTGTTTCAGAGCTTTTTTTCCATGTTTGGGTGACAAACAGACTCTTCAGTCTGCTTTATATACCAGCTCATGCCCCTCTAATAGGTCCTGGACATTAAAGCCCCCAATTGGAGGACTTATTTCCATACTAATAATCTGTATTTCTTCTTCTTACTTCAGTGCATGTAACTAATAAGTGTACAATCCAATTCTAGCAGTTTCAGAGTAGAATACACCTTGTAATGAGCTCTATTATTTTTCCCACACAATTTAATAGCCCAGTACATTTAACACCCAACCAAAAAAAAACCTGTTTCTAAGACAAATCAAACTGTGTTTATAATTGGGTTGCTTTTATTCCCTGTATTGACTTTTTTCCTCTTTTTTCTATAGTATAGTCTATTTATTATCAGTCAAAACAAGAACTCATTGCTTACTTGTGGAGTCACAGATCTAAATATTCTACAACAACATGTAGCATTGTGTTTGTGAGTGAAAACTCCCTTGGGAGCTGCTGAATTAAAAGCTTGGCATCCTCCATAAATACCCATAGTAACCGCTTCAAAGAATGCAAATCAAGTTAATCAGTGAAGTAGATAAGAGAATCATTAAATCACATGATATTAGATGGTTTCTTACCATTTTTAGGCATTAACAATACAGCAGTGTGCCGTGAATAAAAGCTTGCTGACATTCCCAAATAAAATATTTTAAGTTACAATAGAGTTATTTAACATGAACATAACATTCTCACTTTAGAAACAGCTAAGGTTTTTTGTTTGATAATGTAAGAACTACGATTATATGCCTTAGGTAATTCTAAGTCTGTGGTTGTGTAAAATGAACTATATTTGTGAATATTTAATTTTTATAACTTTGATATATAACAGGCACTTATGTATTTATGACTGTCCTTTAAATTTTAATAAGGCTGAACTGCAAAAACAGTTATGGTCCATTTACTGTAAGGGCCTTTAATCAGAGTTGTGGTAAACATGCAGAACCAATAATCCTAAAATCAGTGGAGAGTTCATTATATAAATGGAACGGCCCAATGGAGCATGACCATACAGTCAGGCTATTGTGTATCGGGGTACAACAAATAAACAAAGTTCATTTTTTATCCCAATGAAGCATTGTGGGAAGTTGATTTGTATTTCCATTATTTGCTTATTTAAAAAAAAAAATATATATATATATATATATATATGTAAGTTCCCCAGAGAAGAAAAATATTGTTATATACAGAAAGATACTGAAGTATTCTCAAAGAAGCATCATCTGACTAGTAAATTAATTTCAAATTAAAATGAAATAGATCAAGTAAGGGAATAAATTGATGAGGTTATAATTCCATGAAAAATGAAGAAGGAAAGTGAAAAATAATCCCAGGAGGTAATAAACTGCTTAACTTTTTTTTCTTTCTGTTAACTTAAACTTTACTTCTTTTTGAGAACAGGGGCAGAGTAGAAGTAGAGGAAGATAAGAGTCCTAGGACCTGAGTTTTGGCTTCAACTTTCTCTCTAACATATCCCAGAATAGTGGACAAATGATACATCTTTTCTCAAGTTCTTGGTTTCCTCATTAATAAAATGGGCTTGAGATTCGCTCTGTGTACTTTATAAGAATATGGTTAAGGGGCTGAGGATTTAGCTCAGTGGCATAAGCAACTGCCTGGTAAGCAGGAGGTTGTGAGTTTGATCCCTGGTACATATATATATATATATATAGTCATTGTTACTCCTTTTCTTCCTTTAAGATACAGTAAGGGTGTAGCTCAGGGATAAAAGGTTTATCCAGCATGTGCAAGACCCTGGGTTCAGTGCCCCGCACAACATAACAAGAACACAACACTACAGTGACAATTACAACAACAGTGATAGTGTTGAAGACAAAACAGTAAATTTCCATTTCTCCTGTTTCCCAGCCGGGCCATTGTTCTCTGCCTCTCTGATCTTTCAGCGCTCCTATAGGCCTTCTCATATAGAATGGGATTTGTCTTGTATGTTTTGTCTTTTCTGAACACTTTGAAGTACAAATGTCGTCAGATGTTTCTTGAATAAATCTAGCTGTGAATAAATAGCGCAGGAATAGTCATGATGGCTGAATATAATTTCAGGTGCTGGTATCTGCCGTAAAGGTCTATGATGTGTTGTCAACTGATCAAAAATAATTTGAAGTTGTTTAGACCCAGAAATTCAGTGTCCTCATTCAGATTGTGGAAGATTTGGACTGAGTAAGCCTTGAGTTCTCCTCTTGCCTTATAATAGATAACTATTTTTATTACTCTTATTTCACCATTCCTTGGTGATTGTTGTTTGCTGCCTACTGTACCAGAGCCTTGCATTCATTCCATTTCAACACTAATAGATCTATTTAAGTGGCTTTTAATATCCCAGCTTTAGACAGAGAAAACAGATTTAGAAAATGTGATTGTTCTGTCCAAAGTAAATAACTAAGCTTTACATGTTATTTAAGGCCCACCTGATTCTAAAGCTTATGTTATCCACCAAGTAAATAGTTAAAAGAAAAACCCTAAAGTATTATAGGTTCAATATAATTAGACATTGGACTACATGACCAAAATGATGAAGGTTTAGAAAGTTATTTCATCATAGTATAAATTGCCAATTAAAGTAAGAATTGTTATTATTACTTACAAACTATATACTGTTTTTTGATCACCATAGCCATAATATTACGATATCTAACAAAGAGAAATATACATAATTTTGACTCATGTTCCAATTAATTTGTTATCATGATACTGTCTCTACACAGGCAAGAAGCAATTCTTTTCTTTTAATCATCACTTTTGATTATCATACATTGATGGCCTCATATCCCTAGCCATTACACCCAGATATTTCTTCTTGTTCATTGGGCTTCTTGAGGAGAGCATCCCTAATAAAACTAGTAATATATGGCTTTCTTTACTTGGATAAGTTAAAATTCTGAAGAATGTAGATTGAATCTTATTTAAGGACCCAGAGACAATGTTTACAAAAATCCAAAGTTCACACCAAAGCTGCCTTGTAACGTCACCTTCAGATGCTGTAGACTTCCTTGTTTATGGGACATTTCTGGCTGGAGATGATTTTGGGCATAGCGTACTTCTCTAACGGCCTTCAGAATTAGAGCAGACTATGATAACTCGCTTCCCCTTAAGTAACTTATACTCAGACTTCCCACCAGAAACCTCAGCACCAAGGTCAGCACCCTTCCCATCTCGCTTCATCCACATGTCCTTTATGGACTTTCCCAAGGCCACCAGGGGTGGGGAAATTTGATTCCTTCCTTTGTGTCTTGTTTTGCTATCATAATCAAATGTGGAAAAGCAAGTGAAGTGCCGAACCCATTCTATGACCCATGACAAACTGTTTTCTCTAGTTTTCAGATATTAAGGTGCCTAATTGTCAGATTAGAAAACTTTTCATAACATTCTGAGATGTCACTGAAGTCATAAGGTTCAACTTTATATAGAACAAACATATTTTTCATAGCCATGCTAAAGAATAAGTCTATATGGGCGCAACTTTTATTTTTATTTCTATGCTTTTCCAATAAAGTGCCAAGGTAATGACATCAATTTTGTCACAGTATTCCCTCTTAGTGGTTCATATTAACTCTTGGAAAATTTGTCTCAATAGAGCATTAAAATTTTCATTGACAAAATATTCCAAACTGTTTATCTAGAAAAAAATAATAAAAACAAACATATTGACACAGAAAGTGCTGTCAATACTTTCTAGTCCTAGAAGGTTATTTAATGCACATATTTAAATTTAACATAGTTGTGGTAAGTCTTATAGTTAAGAAATATGCTTAATTTAGCAATCTTCTTCGTAACTTTTTGTTTTGTTTTGAATAACATCTACAGAGATATTTTGGAATTAGTGTGCCATGGAAGATTCTGCAACATATTACATTAGAAGTTTGTTTCAGGGTACCTGGGAGTATAGGAGATCAGTGATGTCCATTTCTGATGCTACTTGGGATGAAGAAAATGTAGCATCCCATCCTGAAAAAGGTCAACCATTCTCAGTGACTTAACTTTTTATTCTTTTGTGATCTAAACAGACAGAAGCCTTGACTTTGTGTTTCATCTGTGACACATGTAGACACTGGGGAACTGGGCCAAATCATTGAATTCCTTTAGACTGAGTTGTCCTAAACTCTAAATTAGATATGGTGACAATTGAAAAAATATGCTTAAAATATTAGTTTGTAAATCTCATCATATAATGAAAGAATTATATTAAAAAGAATTCTTATATTTACATCATAACTATGATGATCATCATATTCCTAATTATCCCCTTAAGACTATTCCAGCATGAAAGGCAATGGATAATCTATTCACCTTCCTCAGTTGCTATGGTTTATATGTGGTTTGTTGTCATCAAAACTCTTGTTAAGATTTGATTCTCCATGTGGTGGAACTAAGAGGCTGTGGGATCTTTAAAGGTGGTGAAGTCACGGGGACTCCACCTTGATGACAGCATTCGTGTCGTTCAGTCAGGAGCTGGTGAGCTGCACTGAGAGGAGGCTGTGCTGAAGCAAGTCTGGCACCGCCCTTGGGCTCCCTAACACAAGTGCTCTGTGCATGTGCCCACTTTTCTCCTAGCTTCTGCTGCACATCGATCAGGGGAGCAAAAGCCATCACCAAAATCCACGCAAATACTAGACCATCCATGTTCTCCGACTGAGAACTGTGCACCACTATGAATACATTTTCTTTATACGTCATTATCCTCAGCTGATCACTATCTCAACAAAGAGCAAACTGTTACACCAGGGATCTCCAAATCCATCTTTACTGTATTACCAAACATGCATGCTTCTCACCCCTTTATTAAACAAACGGCTATTGGTTTTTTACATATTTGTCCAAAAATGTTCATTTACCTCAGGAGCATACTGAGCTGCAAGAAACCAGAGGTACACTTTCCTTTGGAATTTTCTGGATGTAAATCATTGCAGTTTAGCTGGAATTTTTTTTTTAAGCACACAGCTGGGTCTATCAACACACCTGACACACTACATTTCCAAGCTAACTGGACCTAGACCTACAGTTGAGAAACAAACTCTGACAAGCATAGAAACAACCAGGGACATTGGTGGCAATGAGTTTATTTTCCTCTAGCTATGTATCCTCTCCTTTAAGATGCTCTAGATAATAATTTATATAATATTTATTTGAAGAAAAGTATTAATCAAGCATAACATAGTTATCTGTCTGCAATGTTTCTTTTCCCCACCAAGTTTTGATAATATATATTGTTTAAAATAATCCGAGTGTCTTTTTCTTCTTTCATTCCCTAGTATGTTCCCATCTCTGATTCTGTGTTCTTAGTGCTGGGAACATTATACTTTATACATTTACTCAACTTAGGGTTTTATTAGGAAAAGTCCAAGCACGAGAATTTGTTGCATCAAGAAAATAAGTATGTCCAAAGACCCCAGTGCTCTGGAAGCTCACTGAAGGCCGCAGCTGTGGGTTCATTGATGCTGGAGTAATTGAAGTGAGGACAGCAGACTCCCTTCACTGCTTCTGTTTTCTGTTTTGTTTTGTGGTGTGGTTCACAGGCTTTACTGATTTTTTACAACTCATGCACATGACAATTACAGTATGGCTCGGTGAACACAGGACACCGCAGGTGTGGTGGAAGTCACAGCCCCGTGTGCTGCTCCGTCGTGTTGGTTTGATGGGTGGCCTTGGACACGCCCATGCAACTCACTCTGCTTCTCTTTTTTATTATTTACTTTTAATGTAGAATAAAATGGAAATAATCTGGCAATTGGGAAACAAGTTTATGTGTATATTCTATCTGGAGTAAAATGCTGTCATTAAATTATGAGGATAACATAATAATATAAGTATTTAAGCTAAATTTTTGTAAGACACAGTTAAACATAGAAAATGCTTATAAATTACAGGAAAGAAGGGGAGCAAAAGGCAAATTTATTAAGTGTTAAGGGAAAGAAAGGGAGTAAAAGACAAATTTGTTAAGTATTTCCCAGAGATTGATAAAGCACGCTTTATGACTCTTTTTATGTATTTTTCCTGTTTCCTGTAATTTCCTCATTCAGTTAGGAAGTGTGCATTGAACATTCATGGTAAGCCACCCACTGCTCTAGGGATGGGAGGAAAAAGTCAATAAAACATGAATCCCTAGCAGGGCATGGTGGTACATGCTTATAACCCCAGCCCTCTAAGAGGCTGAGGCAGGAAGATCACAGATTTTAGCTTAGCTGGGCAACTCAGAGACTTAGATGCTGTGTCAAAATTAAAAAATAAACAAACAAAAAAAAAAAACATGGAGCTCACTGAGAGGGAATTAGGTTCAATCCCAGTTCCAAAACAAAACAAAAATCACACATGAATCATATTCTTCTGGAATTTACATTTTAGTGGATGCGGAAAATTAAAATGATGAAACAGCCTATCAGATGATTAGCTCTCAGCAAAATTTTAAGCAGAAAAAGAGCATTATAGAGACAACCTCTGCTTCTCTTATTCCACATTTAACAAATGGAAGACACCTACCCCTCACCTGCTTCTTGAAGCATTTTCAAAGACAACAAACCAAACACTAAGTCTAGTTCTAGTGAACCATTAGGAAATGGTTGGATGGTCAGTATCTTGATGCTAACCTTCTGCCAACCTCTTGTTAATAACAGAAGAAAGTTCCTGTCTATCTGTCTATCTATTATCTATCTATCTATTATCTATCAATCTATATATTACCTATCTATCTATCTGTCTATCTAGGCAAAAATCAAATTGACTGGGACCAAGACCTGTTCACTTATTTTAATGTACATTTATTCAGTATCTGCTGTGCAATATGCTCATTTCTGGGGTACAAATATGGATCTTCACCCATGTAACCGTAGAGAGCTGCAGGGTCAGTGAAGGAGCAGCTTGTAAACAGATGGCAGTGGTACCGGGAAAGTAAAGGACTCGGGGGAAAAGTGCGCTGGAGGATGGGCGAGCAGTGAGGGACCTTATCCAGGGAGGTGACGCCAGCCAGAGACAAACCATCGCCGCAGAGGGAGCAGTCACACTGGGGAAGGGCAGACAGGTGGAAGGGATCGTTTACACACATACTTGGCCTGTTCGGTGAAGCACAAAATGATGAAAAGAAATGATAGTGGGAAATGAATTAGTTCTAATATTGGCAAAGAACAGCTCTTAGAATTCTGCCTCATTAGGGCCAATTATGTGAGGATATTATAATAATGTTTAAATCGTTAGGTCTGCATCTGGGATTTCACTTAAAATAGATTGTCTGCCCTAAGCCTGAGTATGACTCTGCTGCTTTCAGCCTGGCCTTAGCTCTCCCTCAAACTTAGAATAAAATGCAAAATCTTTGCATAGCTGGCACCACCCTATTCTTTTCTCAATTGCTGGCCTGCTCCCTTGTTGTGCCACCAGCACTCCAATTTTCTTGGCTTTCCTAGGCAGCTCTTTGTATTTACCTCTGCTTGGAACACATGTCCTCCTCCATGTTTGTATGTCTCATTGTCTTATGGCGTCATTCAAGTTTAGCTCCAGTTTCACCTCCTAGAGAAGAGTTTACTCACCGTTCTCTCCAAGGGCATTTTCCAGTAGCTTCTTAACTTTTTGTATGGTTTGAATTGTTTTTGGAGCAATTACCACTGTGGGATCCCACAACATGTCATTTCATTTTATGTGCTTAACTTCTAACTTCTTGGGTGCATCAAATTATGCCCCATCCCCCACAAAAAGATATGTTTATCTCCTAAATCTGAGGGACCTATAAATATAATCCTATTTGAAAAAGTGGTCTTTGCAGGTATAATTAAGATAAAGCTCTTAGGATGGAATCATCTTGGATTTAGGGTGGGTTGTAAAACCAGTGACAAGAAGATACAAGAGAGAGTTCCTCACCTTCTTTACTCAATGCTAATGATGATGGTACTCACAGTACATTTTCACCTTGCAAAATTTGCTTTAATTTTTCTCATGTAACTCTCTCCTAACAACTGTATGGATGCTGAATAAGGATGATGCTATTATAGAGCTTAGTAAATCAAAACTCAAGGATCTTAGTGACATTGTGTGACATCATGGAGCCACGAAGGTGCCTCATTAAGCAGCATAGACTGTCTTGGTTGAACTGCAGACTGCTGAGGCTGTTCCTAGTATGTGTATCCTTGTTTGTCTATGCTTTCAAATGGTGGCATTAGCAGTAGGGGAAAGAAGTGAACCTCAACCAGATGCAAGTTTTACAATAGGTATTTTTATCTCATTCAGCCCTCTCAGCACTTCCAGGTCGCAGTCATTTGCACAATGGAGATTAACACAAAGCTGTAGAAAGATGGGTGGAAATTTAATGCCTGCTATGTTTGACTTCAATTGTCCTGATCTTTCTGCCATTAGTAACATTCAGTATTATAATTAGTAACATAAGCTATTCCAAAAAGGAACTGTTTTTGTGTCCCATATTGACTTCTGAGATGCTATTTGCTGGAATTTTCCAACTGTACCAACTATACTGCATTAATTGTTACAGTCAACACTGCTGTCTCAACAAAGCTTTCATATATTCCCTTTTATATATTTCCTTTATCCAGTGCTTGTTCTTGCAGCTTTTTTTCCCCCTTTTCTTCAAGAAAGTTAAGTAGTATATGAAGTAATAAGTTCTAAAGCACCGTTGGGTGTTTCAGTGGTTTTAAAACATTCCTCTTTAACTTAGCAGAAGCTTTATTTTGCTGGGTTTTGCTCCCTCCTCCTGTTTATTTTCTCAATCTCCTTCATAGCTTTGTGATCCCCAGGAGGTCTGGGATAGTGCTTCTCAGCAAGGTACGCTACTGGAAAGAAAGGTCAGCCTGCCAAGAGAGGCCTGGAAATGGAGGTATTAAAAAATTGCTTTGCTATGACAAGGACAGATAACACTTTATTCCCTACATCCGCCTTAACCTATACCTTGCTTTAAAAATTAAAGTATTTTCAGTCTTGGAGATTTCAAACTCTGTGATTGTATCTTCTCAGGGTATGGGCAAAAAGTATTCCTTACCCAGTGATTTATTAGGCCTTGTAATAATAGGAAAAAATAGTAAAATGTTCTTTGCACTCTGTATTTATTCTATCTTGGGATGATTAATTCTTAGATGCTTGAAATTCTTACTGTAATGCAAAATGGGTAAAACATCAATCAACTTAGTTAATTTAAAGGGAATAGATGAATATCCTTCCTTCTTATTTTTTTTTGCAAAATATCCTGTTATCAATTATATCCAGTAGCATATTTACTGATTAATAAATGAATAGTCTCACTACAAAATCTTGAGTCAAAGTAAAGAATTTGACACTAAATACTAAGCTCACAGCTTTATTTTCTTTAAATGTATGCAGTTTGGAAAATTAAGTATTAAATTGATTTTTTCTAAACACAGTATTTATTTGTAGAACTTTATTTTAGAATTTAAACATTTACCAGCTATTAAACATACATAGCTTAAAAAATACTTTGTTCTGTTTTTCTCAGTCTTCTCAGTAACACAAGTGAGCAACTAGAAATAAACAGGATTGTGTCAGTTTTACATTAGAGGAAAGAGTCCTAGTTGGGAAAATAATTTGAGTATCTGTGTGCTTTGACTCTTTCCGAGGTAAATATCTGTTAAATGACATTCTTTCTCACAATCCAGCATTTATTCAGCTCTTCCATGTTGTTTTACTAATCTCTGTTCTTTTAACTGTACTTAGCAGGGAAGAAAATAAAAATTCCAACCCAGTGAAAGGAATTAATGTATCAAGAGCCAGTGGTTAACAGCAAGGCTGGATATTTTATATATGCTGTTTAATCCCCAGAAAACTCTGGTGTGCCCTTTCCAAAAGAGAAGAAATTGAGAACTCGGAAAGCTCCACATTTAACAGGTTTTGGCAGAATTGCATCCTTTCCATTGGAAGGAGAATAATTAATTTTTTATCAGGCTGTCAAGGAAGTTTAGTCTTTCCGTAACGGTTCACAACTCTAAGATATATCAGACTGCCACTTTTCTATGAACTGTAGCCAACTTCAAAGATCATTCAATAATTCAGTAGGGACAGTTTTCAGTATCACAGTGGCAAGAAGATATAAAATGTCTATGGGGTTGGTACAGGTAAAAATTATAATTATTCAGTATGAAAAAATATGTCATTGAAAACTGGAACAACCAAAGAATTCCAATTAGATATCTTCCATCAGCTTTATTATTTACAATTTACTGTTTCTCTTAAAAAATTAAAATGTGTTTATGTTTTGCAAATATAATCATGTCCTTGCAAGAAAACTGTTGGAATATGGAGTGAAGTGAAAATGTACCTTTCAGGTTTGCATATGAATTAAAGATTAATCTTTATAATTTTAACTTATGTTTTATTTTTGTTATTATTATTTGGGAAAAGTTTAAGACAGGGTCTCACTGTATAGTTCAGGTGGGCTTTGAACTCATTATGTAGCCCAGGTTAGCCTCAAACTCTCAGCAGTCCTCCTGCCTCAACCTCTCAAGTTCTGGGATTACAGGCCTGCACTGCCATGCCTGACCTAAAGAGTAAGCTTTTGTATGCACTAACTCATTATCTATCTGCTTATTTCATTCTCTGCATATATATCTGTAAATTATCATCTATGCCTTATGTCTGGTTTTTATTTCTCTTTTTTTACATCTTTGAAAATGCAATTGTGTTACAAAAGTATCTAAATATGCAATAGTGACTATGAGTGACTTTCTAAAACATTTTAAATTTTGGTGATGCATTTTGGTGTGGAAGGGGGAAAGGAGGGAATCTTTAAGACTAGATGTGGCACTTTGTAGTTCCTGCCTTTGGCCAGCTTAGAAAGATTGAGAGCTGTACTTTCTTTAATTTTTTAAAAAAATTATATTTATGGTGTACTTCTGAAAAAATTCTTCTGTCAAAAATTCTAACAGTAGTTTCCCAAGAATTTCTTTTTATGCCAAGGGAAATCTATCATGTAAGTAATAATATACAGTTTTACTTTTACTTTGGAATTTATAAGAGGACAAGTCTGGGATTGTGGTTGGAAATAAATCTGGCCAGAGAGATTTGCCTATAATTTGAAGACCACAGATTGTAAACAGTGGAAGGAACCTCTGAAGTCATCTAGCTGATCTCCTAGATTCAACAAATGAACAGAAAACTCCATGAGAAATACTGCCTGTGTGTTAAAGTTCCGTCCAGAATCTTGATGCCACGAAGATCTTTGCATGTGGGACTTCTCCCCAGGAAGCCCTGTTCCTCTTTGTTCAAATTCGAGATCTGCTCACTACCCATGCAAGTCACTGACTCCGTGGGTCCATTTCCTCATAAATAGTATGAAAGTAATCATAATAGAAATCGTTTAACTTTTGTGACAATGAAAATGAGTTACTACATGCCTGAAAATACCAGCTAATTATGGATATTTCCGTGCTTGTCATTAGTATCTAATACTGAAAGAATTTCACCTTGACTATTTTTCCAGCTCCTTGGTTCTTACTGGGAGTGATTTTGCTTGAGAGGACATTTGGTTATATCTAGTGGCATTTTTTGTTGTCAGAACTTCAGATTAGCTGATCATTCCTGGCCTGGGGTGCTGATAGACACCTTATCATGAGCAGGCCAGCAATCTACACCAAGACTACCAAGACCCAAATGTACAAAGTGCATATTTAAGACATCCTGCTTGGGTTGGAACAAACTGATAGTTCGAATCTAGGGTGTGAAGTAAACCTAAGTTTACAAAGAAATGCAAGGATACATAAATAACACCTGTATATGTGTGACAGTGTTTCCTTGTGTTGATTACAAGCAAGTGTGAATTCCTAGAAGTTAAAGCCTGTGTGTTAGGTTGCTTCACTCATCTCCCCTCCCCCACTCATCTCCAGCACTTGGCTACCACGATGTCAGCAATTTTAATCATCCAATTGCTTTTTAAAGCAAAAATTTATATGATGTTATACATTAGTATTTTATATATTAAATGTTTAATTAAATTATAAAGGAAATTGCTACTTGACTTTTCTTTTTTTAAATTCTTGGTCACTACAAAGAGAAATATCATCGTCAGGAATCTTTGTAATTTATACTGGTTTCATAAATGTCAAAATAGAGAGAAGGCTTTGCTTCCAGCTTTTCCAACCACTTAAATTTATTCCAGTTGTGTATTTGAAGTGATCAGTCCATCTAAGAATGTTCTTTTCTTTTTCTTTTGTACTGATTCAAGGAACAATTGTGAACTGAATATAATCCATATTTTTGTTATTTTTCAAAATGAAGCAAACTCAACAAATTTAGAAGCATAACTTTGAAGATTATACCACTTACACAAAGCAGTGCTCTGCATATATTGCATTTTGTAGAGTTACATGATCCTTTTAAAATTATGGATACCCAGGAGGATACAGTGGCTGGTAACTCAACAGGAGAAATAATCCTTTTATTGGTGTTATATATAATTTGGAGCAATATTCTTACATAGAAACTTCTTTAAATACAAATATTCACAGAGAACTATGTGCAAAAGTGAACAAATTTAAAAGTATACTACACATTAAGAAAATATTACTAGGCATGCATCTTGTACATGTAGTCACACAGCACATTCCTGCTGTTTTGATCAATAATAGTCGACATGTTTGATCCCGTGAGACTATAATAAGCCCCCAAATTCCCATCACATTCAAAATGCTATAGAATTGCACATTATTCATGACTTTATGCTGGTGTAAACAAACCTGCTTTGCTGCCAGTGGTATAAAACTAAAGCACATATGATTATGTAGAGTGTGCAAGACTTCATAATTACAATAGATGGCTGTGATGGGATGTGTGTATGTGTGTGTGTGTGTGTGCATATATATATATATATATTTACCACTTTTTGAAAGTACTGTTTCTGCCTATTAAAAAAACAATCTAAAACAATGCGTTGTGTTATGCTGTCCGCGGTCTCATCTAGAGTTTACTATTCACACAGTACAATAGCCTAAGAACTCATTCCCCAGGTCGCACTCTCATCAGTATGTAACAAAAGACGGCAGATTGAACCTGTAAGTACATGGATATAAATGTCTACATTTTGTCTAATGTTAACCTAATGTATCTCAAGGTGTTTCCTTCCTTTGTATTTTGCATTAGTCAGCTATTGTTGCATCAGTGCTGTACAATATATTCTCCCCAAACTCAGTGTCCTCAGAACAGAAAGTGTTTATCCTCAGGTTCACCTAAGTGCAGGTGACTCTGGTTCAGTCGATCTAGACTGGGTTTGTATTCAGTGCTCAGCTGAACACAGGGTTCTCATTGTGAATCTACATGTTCTTGCCCTTCTGTTGAATCTCAGGGAGCATAAACATGATCATGATGGATCACCAGAGTATGAAAGCCAAAACAAACCTGGCAAAGCCACGTAGGGCTCCTTTTCCTTTTATATTTACCAATATTCTATTGGCAAAAGCAGTCATGGGGCACACAGTATCAATGGGGTGAGAAAATGTTTTTTCTGTGATGGAGAGGAAGGGGAGTTGGTGTGAAGATGTGCTACATAATAATTTCAACTTCATTCATTGGTTGGAATGGTTTTATTCTGTTTGACTTGACCTTATTATGTGTGATGGTATGAACAGCTACTTTGAAGAAAACAAGACATTATGACAGCCATTGCTGATTTAATATCATCTGGCTTTGAAGTCCTACTATGCTTTTGTTCTTCTATTACCATTGGCTCTATCATGTGTCTTACTGGATTTTAATATGTGTAATAATATAAACAAATTTTTATGGAAAATGAGATATAGTAGTCATTGTTCATTTTCTGTTATTTGGTTCAGAGTGCCTTGTAACAGTTTCATTCTCTTGAATGCTTTTATTCTATTTTTTTATGTTTGATATTATTGTTTGTGAAGCTATGCTCAACTATTTCAAAGAAAGAAATATTATGATAGCTACTGTTGATATCCACTTATCTTGTTGTAAAGTGCTGTGTTGCTTGTATTGTTATGTTCTGATCTGCAGTGTTCTGTCCTCTTTTGTTTTATTCTCTGTAAAATAAAATTTAAAAAAATTCAACTCACATCTTCACCTTATTCCAGGTAAATGTGAATATTTTTTCTTCCTAGACTTAACTTGTCTCTCCAATTCTATCTATAGAATTGAGGCTCATTAATAAAGAGTCAACCCAGACCTGTCAGTCCCATTTAGCTTGACATTCCATGGAATACATATGTTTTTCCCACACTTGTAATGGTATGTTAATGTATGCTTGGTTGTGGTTAATTTGTTTCAGACAATAACTTAATTATAGACCTAGAAATCCCACAGCATAAACAACTTACCAGGGAAGGAAGATGTGAGAATGGATCAAACCTTCAGATTTGGTACCAGAGTATAATTATGAAATAACACCCAATTGGGAGATACACTTATCTTTTAATAAAAAAAATTAGATTGTTTCATGTCTTTTCCTAGTGAGTATACACAAGCAAATTAGAGAAGAAAAGGAATGTAGTCAGTCTCTGGGATCAGGGCAGGTCTATTTATACTTTTCCGGTTCTGCATGATTACATCTGTATTTTTTTTCCTGACTTATTTCGTTAGATTTATAAGGCCTGGAGTTCACTGCCCACTGTGAAATTGGTTTTCATTTGACATACTCTCTACCTTCAATATAAAATAACATAACCCCCATAGAATATCTGTATTATTCATCATTCTGTGGGTAGACACTAATAACCCATCAACCTTGCATCATAAGCATGGGTAAACTCTGGGAATTATGAAATAGAATTTCTAAGATTATGTTATATGTCATAGATGACTGTAATACAGAGTGCCTGGGTTAGTAATCCTGTGATTCTTTGAATCTATTAAACCTTCTAAAACTGGTGGCAGAATAGACCAGAGAGATTTGAAGCAGGAAAACTGTTTGCTGTGCTTGCTGGTTTGATGTTGAAGGAGTCCGTGAAAAAGGGGGTCAGAGCAATGTCTAGTTGAAGAGAGCAGAAACCACCTTGAAAGTTAGTAAAGAAACAAGGCTTCAGGCTACAATCACAAGGAACTGGTGCCAACAACCTGAATGAGTTTAGCAAGTGGAGAATGTCTCAGAACTTCCAGTTAGGAACCCAGGTGACTACACTTGGAATTCAGCCTTGAGAAAGCCTCAGCAGAGAACTCCCCCCTACAAGTAGGTCCAGACCCCCACCCTACATAATTGTGAGGTAATCAATAAATATTGTTTCAAACTGATGAAGTTTTGATGACATCATGCAGCAATATAAAATGAATATATTGTCTTAAACCTGGTGTGTGTGCATGGATGGTTGTTTGTATTTCTCACAGGCCAACTCTAGGTGAGCACATTCCTCTCTGTGAAGACTGACATATTAGCTCTGAAAAATCCAGTAACATAAACTTTGTTAGGTATCTAGTTTTGAATTGGTCTTGAAATTTACATAGGCCATTTAATGTCACTTTTCTGTGGACGGTTTAGGTTTTATAGGTTTAGGTTCTATGGACATTTTTAGGTTTAGGTCCTGAGGTTGTACAGTTCCAGAACTTCTTCTGAGAAAGTAAATACATGATTACAATACAGACAGTCCTACATTTCAATGATTTGACTTACGATTCTTTAACAAAAGGGGTCTTAGATCTCAAATAACAGAGTTTGAATGTCTTTGTCCTGAAAATTCTATTTTCTACCCATATTCTTTGAGGACTAGGGACGACTGGTGGTGTTTATATCACCTTCAAGTCATCCTTGAATTGTGATACCAGGTAAGTTCACGTCATGGGTGGTAGTCACAGCTGTAGAAACCATTCCTCCCTAGGACAGATATCTGTTACTTGACTGTACATAACAAATAATTAGGAACCTCATAAACAAACCTAAATTTCCTCTTAGCTGGATTTTAGAAAAGCTCACCATTACCTTCAGGTCTGAGGGTTGTGCTGTAGAATAGTTGTAGTTACAAAGCACCTGTGATAACTAATTATAGTTAAACTACTTTTTTTTCTAAATATAGACAATAATATGACTGTATAAATATATCGCTAAAATGTGTATGTAGAGGGGTGTTCACTGTGTGAGGGAGAGACAGACATCTGCTACATTAGCTATGTTGTAACCTGAAAAAAGCAGCATCATGTAGTCTCAAAGGGAAGACCGAAAAGACTTCTTTACTAACCAAGACTTCCATATATTTTCCATCAAATATCGGTGTCCTGGGAAATTAAAAAATTATTTTTAATAGATCGGCAGTCAAAAATGTTTGGTAAATAATGAATTAAATTAAGTTAAGCTGTTTTTTTCTTTCTATAGAAGCTTGAATAACATAGTAGAACTTACAAATGTCTACAGTAGGATAACATACAACCCGTTATCATTATTTACTGTGGCCATGTTTTATAACATTGTTGTGAAGGCTGAATTACTAAATATGAGCCAATGCTCTTAGGGAAAATATAAGCTTGGGTTAGATTTTTGTGAACATCTGAATGTATCATTTTCATTAATCAATATGTGATCTTATTTTGCATTGTTTTGTCTCAAGACTTCTTCATAACATATTTAATATGTATTATACACTCATTAACATTGACCTAATAGCAGCACATTGAGTGTTATCACTGTGACTCTTACCTCATTTAAGCTTATCTAACACTTGTTTCTTTATAAGGGATATCTAGTGTTCTTGTGCTTGGGAGTGCTAGGCTTATATTCAGCGTTTTCTTGGAGGTTTTAATTAGAAAATAATTAAAGCATAAAAATGTGAAAAAACAAATGTGATATATGTGTGTATCTATGTGTCTATACACACATATGTACAACAGAGTACCATGCAGCCACAAAGAAAGATAAACTTGAGTCTTTGGTAGAAATAATGATATATCTTGAGGCTATAGTGCTAAGTAAAATAAACCCGACATGGAAGGTTAAATATTGCATGTTTTATCTTGTATGGCAAAAAAACAAAATATAAATAATATAAAGCACAAAAGTAAAAGGGTTGATTGGATGCAAGGAGGTAGATTTTGTGGAGATGGGAAGAGAATCTGGGGATGGAGGAAGAGGGGGAATTGTGAGGCAGAGGCAAGTAAAAAAGATGTTATAATCTATTCCCTGAGATGAATGTAATTATTGTATATCACAAACATGTTCAATAAACAGAAGAACAAAATAAACTACATAAAAGTAACAGTAAAAAACAAAAAGGATTATGAAAAAATCATGGCAGTACATGTACTATGAAAAGGCCACGCATTTTACATTGTGATAGGCAAAGCAAGAAGAGTGATACAGGGCCAGTCCTGTTGCAAACGTGGGATTCAAGGTTTCTGCCACCTGTCCGTAACACGTGCCCACAAATGACAGTGAAATCATGGCTAGTGCTAGCTGCAGGATTTACCAAGTAGACAGATTCCCATTGGAACACCTTGTCATTCTTGCCTTAATGAAGTTCATAAGTTAACAGATCAAAAACAACTTTACTTGAAATTCTCCCCTGTTGCTCTGACAAATACAATTTGAACTCTAGAGAAGTAATGTGGTACTTGGAAGCTTGGTGGTTGTAGAATGTAGGGATGTCTTGGTGAGTTTAAAGAGAATTGCTGCTTTAAAGTGTGCTTCGCTGATGGTCAGGACCGGCCAGTACTCATTAATTGTTTGACATTAGGTCAGAGTTATCCAGATGTGTCTGTTTTTCATAAGAGCTGCTAATGAATATGAAATGCTAAAAACAAAACTGGTTGGCTAAATTATTTTTGGAAATCTGTTTTTAACAGGATGTTTTGAGGCAGACATTTTAGTGCATAGCTTTTAGGATGGTAAAGCCTATCACTAGCTTCATGGAAACTGAGAGCAAATTTAGTTTCTGAAGTTTGAGTTATGCAACTAACTTCTTAAGACATAGATCCCTATCGCCTTACCTGAGGTAAAGAGGTGAGTCTGTCATTCTGGTCACTTCTCCTATATCCCATTCTGGAACACAGTTTATAAGCTTTCTTTTCTCTGTGTTACAATTGTTCTTTTTGATGTGGTACATTTTAATTTACATCAGAAAGGTCTTCATTTCTAGTCAGAGCCTCTGATATATATGAGAGCTTTTTCCTCCATCATTTTTTCCTTCTGCTGCTCTCTACTGAGGAAGCAACCTCCCCAAACATCCTTGAGATCTGATGTCCCACATCCTGTGAGATTTGATGTGCAACCATCCACACTGCTCAAAATTTTAGCAGTGGCTCATTGTCAGAAAATCCTTGCTCCAGTGCTGTGCACCTGTAAGGTTGTCTATTTCTGCTATTAAATGTCATGTGGCACCGTGGCTTTTCAAAATGAAATGTAGGGCTCCTTTTCTTAATTATTTGACCATGTGCCTCTTGTGTAACAGGAAGGTAAATTGTCTTGTGATGTCATGTGCCCTGGGTTTTGTATAAAAATATATTTGAGGAGGCCACATGGTTTAGTGGGAAGAACATTTAGATTTTTAAATCTGAAGACCTACTTAAGTTTAAGGCCTAGTGTCTCTGTTATAATAATGTTTGGAAACTTTGCATAACTGAATTTTATTATGTGTACATGGACAGAGTAAGTGACAGGGCTCCTGGAGAAGGGTAAGAAGAGGTGTTGGTACAGAAGCTGAAGTGGACTAGGTCCTCAGTGAGTACAGCTCCATGTAAGCTTGGCTCTCTAGTTGTCTTCCTATATTTGTAAAGTCAGACACTAATCTGTAAACAAAGTCACTAAGCATTCTGGGTAATTAAATTTTACCTTCATTTATAATGTCAAAGAATTTTTACTGAAGAACTTGAAAAATTCATGAATTCCGAATTTGCTTTTGCTTTATTTGTCACCACTGCTGTCCTCCTGCCCTCCCTTTGTCTGGACTCTCTTTGTCTGGACTCCCTTTGTCTGGACTCCATTTGTCTGGTACCGAGGAGGGGGAGCATGGTACCCTGGTACCAGGGCCCTAGGGTTTGGTAGGAGAAGACAGACTTGCTGTTGGGATAGAAGCGTTACCTGCAGCGACACAGGAACAAGGCATTTACAGTTATGCTTGAGTACAAGCAGCACACTCGTGGCACACAGAAACCCCAGGCTGATCTGAACAGAGGACAAAGTGCACAACTTTTACGGCACTTACAGGGCAGGCAGGAACAGGTCTGTTGATGTCATCTCACACAGTGGTGGGGTTTTATTTGTACCCGTGTTCTTCTTTATCATGGGTTCTGTCTCATTGCAATAGTAAATCTGCCTTAGTGAGTGATTTTTACTATGCTAATGAACGAAATGTAACTGTAGATAAAATTGATGACAATTTTATGCCTATGTTTGTCCCTTATTATCTAAAATGCATTCCATATCATCTGGAAAGTTTCCTTTTGGAACTGGGAAGATCACTCCTTTGCATTAAAAGATTTGATTTTAATATCTTGTTTTCTTTGGCTCTTGACTTCTTGGAATCTCTGCTGACCACACAGTCCTTGAAGGCTGAGCTGACTGCCCATACTACCATCTTCTGGTGCATTCTCTGAATTTTATAGCCTTGATGACTAAGCTACTTTTAAAATCCCAATTCCCTGGTAAGTATGCTATCCCGTAGGTCTGATGGCCAATTAGATTGTCTCAAAAACTTGAAACTAGAAAACATGGTTTTCATACATTAGATGAGTTTTGAGAGGCATTTGTTTTACAGTTTATGTGATAATTTTGTGACAATAGTTGTGTGCTTTGATTCTTGTTGCTTTCACACAGGGGATGTACAGGTGTTACAGAATCCTGAGTGAGACTGACTGGACTCAAACTCTGGAATCTAAGTCTCAATAAACAGCATATTTCAGGAAACAATTATGTTACAGAAAATATGTTTCAGAAAATTAGTTAGGCCTAAAATGGCAAATAATAGTGTCTGTGTCTCATTTGACTTAGCAGGCTGAAATCATGGTACTTTATAGAAAGGAAGGATTGGCAAAAAAAATTATAGAAAATCATGATCATTATAAACTACCTAGTAGAAAATGTTTAGCACCCTCAGGGAAAACAGGAGCTCTGACTGAAGTTGGTACAATTTGGGTCTTGGTTGGAACTGTTCTCAGTGTAGTGAGTCAGGCCTTTCTTATTTTCATGGTTCATTTGAAATGCACTTTAAAAATTCCTTATTTTACTTTATCAAGAATGAAGCTTTCTATGAGCCTGAGGATTGAGACAGGAAGAACTCTTTAGGGTCAAGAATATTCAAATTATTTAATAATACATTCATGAGATATGTGAAAATTACTAAATTAGTTTTTGGCTCTTCAAACCAATCTAGTGGATGAAACCTGGTCAGCCTGACTGCTCCTTGAGAGCAAAACCTAATTTTATTCTTTAAACAGCAGCTGCTTCTGAACTGAGAGACTCGTTTGGAATAAGTGCTCACTAAATTTGAGTGAAATGGACTGAAATGAAAGGAGGGCATTGGAACGGAATCAAAGAAAACAGAATGGGTAGGACTGAAGAGCATAGAAAGGTGAGATAGAATGGAATGAGTAGAATAGAAAAGAATTAATGGGTTGAAATAGAAATAACAGCATTGGATGGGTAAGAGTTCTGGGCGCGGTCTACTGTGACGTCGTGTTTGGGAGCTCTACCTTTGAAGATTTGATTCTGACTGAGGATGCCTCATCAAAATTCTACCTTTCATTGTTGTCTTGCCTATAACATCATTTCCGAGGGCCCTCGTGCTATCTATGAGGTGTCACACTGGGAGGTACTCAGCCGGTCTCATGTTCTTTTGGGTCTTTCCCTGGCTGTGGCTGTGGTCCTGGAAGATGCGCCCTACAAACAGCCCTTCAGACTGAAAGTGAGGGCACTTCATGGAGCATTGCAGTGCTGAACATAGCACAGACAACTGTAGTATCAAGTCTCACTATTCTTTACCTTGGTCACGTTATTCAATAAAAATGTGCAGTGACATTCCTATCAGGACAATAGACTTTGTGTCAGATGATCTGGTTTTCCAAATAAATTCAACCTCTATGGCTTTGAGCTCAAGAAGTTATTAAAATTCACTGTGCCCTTATTTCCTCACCTTTAAAGTGAGGCTGAGATTTTATACAGAAAACTCTTTGTTAAAATGAAATAAAAATAAAACGTATATAAATCCTTTAGAAGAGTATAAATGCTATGCTAATGTTGTTAATTATTTAAAGGGCATATTACTTACTTGGCATTCCAATGTGCTTTGATGTTACTGATTAGAGGATTGTATTTTGCAGATGACTAAATACATTGTAAGCATTTGATTTACCTTCAAATAAAGAACCAGAGCTATAAATTTATTTATTTACTGGTACTCGGGATTGAACTCATGACCTTGTGCTTGCCAGGCAGGCACTTATACTGCTGAGCTAAATCCCTGGCAAGAGGTATAAATTTATACATCCCTGCTGTATGCCCAGAATTATGCTAAGTACTTTTACATGTATTTAATCACTGAATTATCAAAGATTCTATGCAACAAGTCCTATTTGATTTTAGAAATGGAAAAACCAAGGCACACAGATGATAAATAATGTAATCAAAATTACATAGTGTGTGCAGAGCAGTAGTTAAGATTTAGCAGTTTA
Source organism: Hydrochoerus hydrochaeris (assembly GCA_004027455.1). Lineage (NCBI taxonomy): Eukaryota > Metazoa > Chordata > Mammalia > Rodentia > Hydrochaeridae > Hydrochoerus > Hydrochoerus hydrochaeris. The sequence continues at coordinate 193,891 of PVLA01002544.1, read as the reverse complement.
GAACTAAGGATTACACTCAACTATTCCATATTACTGTTACATTACTGAAGAAGATTTAGGCATTTTCTACTTCTCCAGGAGTCATCAGTTCTGTGTCTGCTATACCAAATTTGCTTCTGTAACTTCCAGAGATCAATGAGTAGCCAAAGCAGTTGTCTTGCTATAATTATTTTTTCTCTCTTGGCATTTCTTAATATGGTTTCCAGAAGTTGTTCCACATTTCCTATGTTTTACATCACTTTTTCCTGCCTCATACAAATTTTTAGTAAGTGGGTTTTACAAGAATCACCAAGTAGGAGTAAATGAAATACCTAGCTAACATAATACCTGTAAGAAATGAAGTACTTATTAAGCTGTTTTCCTATTTTGTCTTTATAATTCATACCTCTTAGACCCTCAGATCAATTTCAGTAAGTTTGAAATCAACATGGCTGCTCTCCAGAAAGTCATTGCTGATCATGATATCTTCCCATGGAACACAAAATTTCTGCTTAGGTATAACAGATAAAAATGTTTTAAAATGAGGTGAGACAATCCACTTAGCAGGCTAGACAAGATATTGGTTCTGGAACACATTTTGGCATCATGCTGTTTGACTCTTTAATTCTTCAAAAATCCATCAATCCATCAATAAAAAAAGGAATTTGCTTTCAGTTCAATTATTTATATTGAAATAATGGACTTTGACAGGAAGCAGTGCAGGAATGAGTTGCACCAACTTGAACCCGCCCCTAACTGTGAAGAATCAAACACATATGCTACAGCCAGATGAACTTGAGTCTTGATCCTGAGTTTAGATCTTTCTCTCATATTCTGTTTGGAGAGATCTCACAGGTTGTTTTCCCTTGCTGGCTTTACTTCATTGCTAAGGTGACGCTGGAGACAGGCAGGGTAGGATAAGGGTGGCAGTTTATCCTGATATCTTTAGGATGCTCCTGGTTTTAGCACTGAAAATCCTACATCCCAGAAACCCCTTGGTCTCTGAATACTCAATGACTCTGCGGAGGGGAGACCGCATACTATAACATTGTTGGGAGGATTTAATGAAATGACCATGTGAAAGGCCTTTGAATTAAGGTTTGAAATAGTTGTAATAGTGATTTGGTTTGAGTTTAAGTATATGCATGGGAACTTTTGGTTTTAGGTTACGTTCTGTGTCACCAGAGCCTGAGATGTAGTTTCTTGTTCAAGTGGTTTATTTTGAGCACAGTTAGGGGATTGCACAAGGATATAAAAGAAGCCAATAAAACTGGACTGGGCAAGATGTTATTTCAGCTGAACTTTACCCTCAGCATGGGTCCTATGGGAAATTCTCACAGGTGAATAGCACCATAGAACTGCTCCAGTTTGAGACAAGGGGACTGTCAATTTGTACCCTTATCATTTAGCTGCCATGTCCAGGTCGCCTGTGAGGATATTTCTAACAAAAGGAAGTTCTCAAAAGAAGGCACAGGGACCCATTAAGAGCCAACCTGCAGAGGATGTCTGTCTCAGTGAAACACTGCCAACAGCTGCTGCAGTGCTTGGGGGTGTTTTAAACAAAATTCTACTTTGCTCTTTAACTAATGGGTTTATACTTTGGGTTTCTCATGTGAGAGAAACCATGGGATATTTAAGTTTGTGTTTCCGATTTATATCACTCACATCACAGTTTCAAGGTGAATAGAAAAGAGATGGGGAGATAGATCTTTGCTTATAAATAGGAAGGGAAAAATGGAAGACAAGGCAGGAGAGAGGGAAAGAGGACGCATAAAATATTATGATGTGTTATGTACAACAATGAACATTCCCCAATGAATGTAATCCTTATGTATCACAGGCTTGTTCTAATAAAAATAAAACAGATAAAATATTCTAGCAGTTAATGTGATAGAACCCATATTTAATATGTATTACCACTTCATAACTTCCATTTTGATCCTTAAAAGTCTTTCAACTTCCCTTATTTACTGCATCTTTAAATTAATTATTGTTTGTCTAATAGGGGTTTTAAAATTTCTTGGAATAATATACTGTTTCACTAGAAAAAATTTCCTCGTTTCTGGCTGACCTGCATGGCAGATGCTGCTGTTCTTTAATCCTTTAGCCTTCAGTGGGAAATCTAAAAACCCTGTGATGTGGTTTAGCAAAGAAATAAGAGTTCGTTTTTAAGTCTTGGGTAACATAATATGGTAGATTCCTGTAATTTACTAAGTACTAAGTACTACGTTTAAGAGGGATGCATCTTCTCCAGAGATCCATATGATTCAGAAAATGTTTCAATTAGTCAGCAGGATTAGTGTCATTGATTGCCCATCAACAACTAGAAAAAAAAAGTGCATAAAAAAATACTTAAAAGAGAATGACTAAATGAGCTTGTCAGTAAGTTCTTATGTGCAGAGTGATTTTAATCTGCTCAGATTTAGAAATTTTCCAGAAGAGAAATTGAGAGTCAGTAATGAATTAATTTTCCAGTCAGGGAGGTATCTACTGACTTAATGAGAGTCCAGCGTTTCCGTTGGGATGTGGCATCTCAGTTTGTGTTTCCAAGATTTTTCTGCATCTTCTATGTTTCACACTCTCATCTTTCAATACACAAGGGAGTGCAAGCTCTCTGTGCATTTGAAATTACTTGTGTTGATTTAAATTCAAGTAGTAATTTCTTATAGTTACGAATGAGTCCCTAAATATGGAACAAACTGTGTCACTGTAAGTGTGACTGTCAGCCCCAATGCAGTGATTGTCTCCTTGAGATTGTTTCTATAAGGAGGTTCCATTAAATCCCATTTAGTACATGCCACCAAGAAATACAACGTTGTCCTTTTCATATGCCATTATTCTTTAAAAAAGAGACAAAAATATATTGCAATGGAGAAAACCTGTAGTTTTTTTCTTTTCTCAGTGTAAATATTTATTTACATCTAAACCTTTCTATATATTTATCCATCTTTCTCCATCACAGTGACTTCATATTGCAGTTGGGCCTGTAAAACTCAACATCTAACAACACATTCCAAAGAATTTTTCTGAAAATATTCAGAAAATGTATACCGTATGCCAACAGCTGTGATGGCTGCTGAAAGTTCTCATCTGTCCTCAATTCCTTGCTCCTATCTTGCTTAGCTTATCTCCTATGATTTTTTTCAAGGTTAACATGGGAAGGGGAAATTTTTTGAACATTATGTTATCACTGACCACTAACTGCATCATGTACTTTACACCTGGAGTAGAATAAAACAGTATGTTTAAACTAATGCGAGTACCCAATAAATAATCTCATCCCACATAACTGTATTTTTATTTTTAAAGCCATTGCACTCTCTCTCTCTCTCTCTCTCTCTCTCAGATTAATGATTTCTACCCTCTCCTAACATTGTAGTAAGATGATGAAACTGCATTATTCAAAACCACTGTCTAATTTCTGATGTCGTTTGGCCCAGCAGGAGTCAGCTTTACACTCAATTCTACTTGAGGCAAGATAAACAGGTTGCTGTGCAGTTGGAAAGCAGATTAAAAAGGAGAAAAGGGAAGCTGAGGCTCTATTCCTTACTGGATGAAAATGACTAGCACTTGCTTCTGCTGATGGCTCAGAGAGAAATGCTTTAACGTGAGCACCCAAATCAAAACTGTCAAGAATTCCAGTTCCATCCCATGCCAGGGACTTAGACAAACATCTACCTTGAAGTCCCTGGGAAACTGACCTTGTGACCCTTCCTTATACCCAACGCAGAAAGCTAGGAATCTTGTTACCTGTGTTAACTCAATCTACTGTCTTTAATTGAGTGACCATGGACAAAAATATCTGCATGTTTTTTACTGAGTCGGTCAGGATTTGGTGTGTCTCTTGTTCAACCTGGTCCTTAAAAATTACTAATTGGGCTGGGGGTGTAACTCAGTGGTGGAGAACTTATATAGTATACAAGAGAAGTTGAGTTGGACCCTCAACACTGCAAGAATAAATGAATAAAAAACAAGAAAATACTTTTGAATGAATAAACAAACAATTCTATTTAATTTTCACTTCAGTAACATTTAAGCTTTTTAATATTCCTTTCTTCAGTGATCTGGAATTATCCTAAATGACCAAACCTGTGTAGTTATAAGATGTTTACAAAGATGAAAAAGCTCATGGTCCTTGTAATGCCTTCCTTGTGCATTAAATTATTCTAATGTCAACAACTGTCTACCAAACAGTATTGTTAGTACCTTAAGATTTAATGTTAGTCATATTAAGAGTGTAGCTACCTAAATCTTAAGTATTAATATATCACAATATACAGAGAAAAAATATTTTAAAAATTAAAACTTCAAGGATAATTATAAACCAAAATGAACTAGAAGTTTTAAAAGTATTAAAAATAATGTGATAATACTTGTGACTTTATTTACTCTCAATTTCCAGTTTGTGTCAGGCTTTGTTTTTGCCTAAATCTACATGACTTTGAATTCCAAGAAATGTATACATCCCAGCAGATTTATAATGAGAAGAATACTGCTCCAGAATATCCACTGAAACACAGAAAGTCCCTGACGTATGAACACTTGAGTTGTGAACTTTCAGATACGAAAGTATCTCACATCATGAACAGTTGTAGATGAACAAATCACAATAGTAGCTCACCTGTCTGCTGGACACTGTCACAGTTGTACTGCTCTGTGCTTCCTATGCAGGGTGATAGTGGACAGTAGCACAGTGCTCAGTCGGAGCCCAGGAAGGCTACGAGCAGGAGGAAAAGCTGTGATGACATACGGGGAACTGCTAGGAAGTACAACATAAGGTGCACTGTGCATTTGTGTCAGGGGAGTATGAGACTCATTTTGTTGGATCTATGAAAGAACCCGACTTAGGAACGTTCTCTCAGAACAGAACTCGGACCTTGTTTGTAAATCCTGGTCTTACTGTATCTCACTGATTGATGTAATCTAAGTCTTACCGAGGTTAACAAATTTAGCCTTTCCCACTGTAGGTCTCTGAGCTACAAGCATGGTAATGACATGTTGTGGTGAGTTGAGAGAATGGAATGAGTTCATCTGTGCACCCTAAGGAGCTCACTGCACAGTCCTTAGTAAGAACCCGTAGGTGCTGCCTATTAATTATCAGAGAGGGCATGATGGCTAAGTAAAAAGACTTCCTCTTCCTACCAGTTGTGGGTTTCAGCTGATGAAACTGATGAGTTGTTCAGTGAGCTGATCAAAGCATGTTTCCAGAACCTACTGTAATAAACTAAATTTTTTAAAAATCTGAGGTGTCCTCAGATTTGCAAAGCAATACCGCTCTTATATTTTACCTAGTAAGTAGCTACGATCATGTGCAAGAGACCATAATGTTGATGATAATGCCTCTCTTGATAATTATTCCCAATTTTTTCTACTTAGCACCATGCAAAGGAATCTAAGGATTTACTACTGCTGAGGGGGCCATTAGGAAGTATAATATGCTTGGAAAGAGATCCGAGAATATTTTATTATAACAAACCCTCATTGAGGAGATAAAAAAAGAGTAGGAAGATAGATTCTTGTAAAATTGCATGTAGTCCCAGCTGTGAGTCCCTCCTTACATCTGGAAACTGAGTTTTCTGGACCATGGGGTGGACTGTTACAGCTCCTAAATTAATCATAACCAGAGCAAGTCTGCTTGAAACATTGCCTTGAACTTTGATCCATTCGTGTTGTTCTATATCCTATCAGTGGGGCGGCTGTAGACTCTGGTGTTCTTAGTGTATTTTGTACACTTTGCTTCTCTGTATTGACAAAGGTTATTGTTTTTATTTTGTTGCTAGTTGTTTTTTTTTTCCCCCTCTTGGGTTTGAACTCAGTACCTCACACGTGATAAGAATGCGTTATACCACCAAACTACACTTGCAGCCCAGCAGAACTTTACTGAATCCTTTTTCTTCTCATTCTGAGACTGACTCTGAGCTGAGCCTAACCCTTTCATACATAGTAGACGGGAGTAAACCGTGACTGTGCACCAAGTCCGGCTGCCACCTCTTCTGGTAAACCCTGAACCATCTTCTGTTTCTGCCTCCTTAGGTTTCACCTTCATAATCCCCAAATAACTGCTGCACTGTCCTCTTCCGTCCATGTTCTGGGCAGAGGGAAGGGACAAAGGAAGTACAGAGGAAAGGGCAGAGCAACCCAGGAAGAAGTTGGAAGTAGGCTTGTACTGTTCAGTGGCCAGGACACTGTCCTTTGACCACTTGTAAGAGCACAAGAGATTCTAATGGAGCAACACGTTGGCCACATACCCTGAACTAAGCGTCTGTTTCTGTGGAGGATGATAAATGTCTGATGACTCAAGTCATATGCAACCATCCCTCCCGGCTCCCAAATAGATAAATACTGAACAACATAATTCATTATTATTGATTTGACCCACAGGTGAGCTTAGAAATGAAGTCCTGGACTAAGTAATGCAACACTGAGAATCTAATCTTAAGAATCATCGATTTGGAGCCAGGGAGAACTATTCTCCTTGCTCTGCAGAAGGTGGTGACAGCAGAGTACCATCTAATTCAGTGCTTTAATTAGTTATTTGTAAAGTTAATCCTTATGACTTGATGATAATGTATGAAAATTAAGTGCTGATTAGGGCTGATCCCATGGCAGTTTTTGCAAGATAGTGGAATGTTTTGTAGGCAGTGTTTTGACCCCACTGATGGGATTTGTCCCAGGAGCTTACCTTCAGGGAACAGCAAACAAGCAGATGAGGGCTGGCCAGGGGGTACAGTGGTTAAGGGATGCAGCCTCACCTCTGATTTTGTTAATTAGAGAGAAATGCAGCTGGAATCGAGAAGTCTGATTATACATTATTTAATGTGATTGTCCTATTTTTATATTATGCAATTATAGAAATTTGGTTTTAACATCTGAAATAGTTGAGTTCTTCAAAGTATGATGTTATTTTTAAATTTGACTTATGAAATTTTGCCTCTGAAACTGACATGTAAAATATCTTCATGTTTTTTGAGCACTTTCTCTGTGCTAACTACTGTGTAAGGTGCTTTATAGCCATCATGTGTTTCACATGCATATTAGGCTTAATAGTAGATTTTATTCCAATTTTACCAATTAAAATACTAAATGTTACAGGTAACACTACTAGAAATGCCAGACCCAGAATTTGAGTCTGATTTTTTCTACTTCCCAAGGTCATCCTTTTGTCTGCTAAAACACAGTGTAATTTATACGGAGGACCCTGTGAGTCAGTGAAGGTGTGCATCTGTTGTCATCCTGTTATGGCTAGGTTTAAAATACATCTCACAGTATAAGGAGAAGAGTAGATGGGTACGAGAATAACCGAGGTGATATTTTAGGAATCCCTTCTCAGATTTGCATTTATTTTACTTTGGGAGGTATATATTCATTTAATGTCACAGTGGGGACTCTACTTGGAAAAAGCGGGGACCAGTGGTTTCCTAATTATTAAGGTTCAAATGTGTATATCAAATTGAGACCTCCTGAGCACCATACGTAGATGCATGTGGGAAAGACTTAAAGTAACATCTTCAAACTCAGTAGACTGTAACCCTGTATTCTGAAAACACTACACTTACTTAATTTTTTTTTTTTTTAAAAAAGCTCTTTTGCATTTTGTTGTGGGTTGTACACAGTAAGGAAAAATCTTCCCAAACTGTGTGGTCATTTCATTAAAACTTATCTGACAGTGTTGGGGAAAGTGCGAAGGTTAGATTTATATGAGTATCTTTCAAAAATCATTCTTTAAAATTGTATCTGCAGAAATTCTTTAAAGGTGAAAATAAATAAGAGTAGTTTCTGAAAAATAACCTCCAATATGCTTAAATATGGCTCCCTGGATCTCACTGAAGTTTTATTCATAGTTGTGTCCTTTTTGGCATGATTCTATGGTAATAAGTGATATGCAATTAGTGAAATTAATTCAAACTATGTGTCCAGTATGTGATATACAGATGAGAAAGTTCTTAGGTAATTCCTCATAGATTTACCTATGGCTTCATTGCTTCCTACCTGCACATAATTATCCATATATCAAAAAATCCAGGAAAGATCCCAGTGAAAGAAAAAATGGCTAATTTCTTGATTTAGTAATATTAAATTGCTTTAGTTTTCTTTGCTGTAATTTCTAAGTTTAATAAAATTTAATTTCAAAACAAGGACTATCTTTATTTGATTACTAATGAGTGTAAAGATTAGAGAGGAAATAATTACTACTTTAGCAGAATATATCACAATAAATTGAAAATTGAATTCAGTTATATAAGGCTTCGATTAGAAGAAGCAAAGAGTCATGGCCTATGAGTTCTTTATCCATTTCTATGTCTTCTATTTAATATGATTATAAGAATAGGAACATGATTTTCAGAAAAAAATATTAGCCCAATTATAAAGTAAACAGTTATACTGTTGGTGTTTCAATAAAAAAAAAATGAACTTTCAGGCTGAAAAATGAGTAGTAACAGTTACCAAGAAGCATACTCTCTAATACAATGATTACTTCATAAAGTATATTTTCTATTTTTATGAGTGCTGGGGAAATGATTGAATATTTTCTCTGAAGTAAAAATGTAAAAAAAAAAAAGTTCTCTTTATTTCCCTTTCAAATTGAAGTTGTTAGGTTGTAATAGAATGTGCTTATTTTATTTGTTAGTACCCAACAGTCAATTCAACATGTGTTTGCAGAATACCTACAGGGTATCCAACTATAACCAAGCAGATGAAGAATAATAAGAGGAAATGAGAATCTTTGCCTTGAAGAATCTGAGATATAAAAAAAGAATTAACAGTAATGCTATGAGTATTTTTGCACATAGTGTGTAAGATTTGCATGCTTTTATTAAAAAAGGCTATCTTGGACATCTTTTAAGATATTTTTGTGTTTAAATTATTTTTTCTTTTCATAAGTGTTTGTTAATTTTTCATGTGCATGTTGATATTTATCAACTGGGTTACAGAAATTTCCAAAGCTTAGGGGAGGATTATTCTATTGGATAGATTCTAGCTGGCTAATCCTGGCTCTAATAACAGTTCCCAAAGGCAGTGGACAGAAAGGTGTTTAACTTTCTCATCCTTGAGACAGTGTGATACCCACAGTTTAACATATGAGAAGTTCCTTTGGTCCACAGTTTTAGGGATTCAGTCCAGTGGTTGACAGCTCCAAAGAAAAACATCAAGATGCTAGAGTGAGGTAGAGCAGAACTGCTTAGTTTATGGTGGCTAGGAAGCAAGGCAAGAGAGCAGTGTCAGAGAGGAAGGGACCAGCGATCACATAGGGTACCCAAGGTCACACCTCCATGGCCTAGACAGACACCCCCAAAGTGTACCTCCATGACAGAATCCCAAAACTGACCAAGACATCACTCTATCTTAACTGCCCTGACTGGTTTAGAAAATACCTTCTTTGCACATAATGCACTTTGAATCTATGGTTGTTCTATTTAGTGAAGACAGAAGTTGTTCACAGATTAGATAAATACTTGTTGACTTCATATTATATCCTTGACATTGTGCATAATGCCGAACAGAGTGAACAGTCAAGAGAGCCAAAGGCTTATATTAAATGAAACATTTGACAGTGGTTAAAAAAAGACAAAACTTATTGAAACTGTGAGACTCAAGTACTGACAGATGAAAAATTTGGGTTTATAACAAAGTTCTTTAAATTGAGTGGCTTATAAATGGAAGAAATGCATTTCTCACAGTTCTCAAAGCCGCAAAGTCCAAGATCCAGGTAAACATTGTGTGTTGTGAGGGCCAGTGATCCTCTGTAATTTCATGTGATTTTAGGAGCCAGTTCTCTTTTATAAGCGTCAGTACCAGGGTTGAGGACACTGACTTTGATATCTGCTCATCTCCCAATGACACCATCTCCTTATATCAACAGCTTGGTGATTAGGATTCAACAAATGAACTTTCAACAAACATTTAGCTAATAACAATGGAGATAAAAATATAAAGTTGAAACACTGATTTTTTTGTACTATATACTGTTATGTTCTAAGTGTTTTACAAATATTAACTCATTCGATCTGCTCAGTAACTTCATGTATTCCTAATAGATTTTCAACTCACTTTACAGATCAAAACCTCAAACAGTTGAGAGTTAAGCTGAAGCTCAAACATAAAGTAACCAGTGGATGTAGGATTTGACCCCAGAACAGAAAGTTTAAAGCCCTTTACTAGTGGAGGATGGGATTAGGTGGGAGCATCTAGGGACTAGTTTCCATTTTTTTTTTGTCTGGATTATTATTATTATTTTTTGTTTCATTGCTCTAGATAAGAATATACTGTGACAGATGAAAATGTATTTCACTATGCTTATTTATTTACAACATTCTGTACAATGATATTATTCATCTAAAAAGCTCCCTAATTGATAATGCAGAGCCTATTGTAATACTGCATTTTTTCCTGACTTCTATAGTTAAACGCAGTCGTGTCTTAATCATTTTATTAGAGCATGATAATGTGTAGACTGAAGTAAAATATCCTAATGCATATTATATTAAAACAGTGTTTTATTTCACAATCACCTGTCAACTCATTGACTTCTAATAATGCAGCGTAACTGTGATAGACACAAGTTAAGGTAATTAACATTGAAAATGTCTCTCAAAAGTGAGCTGCATTTCCCTTCACTCTCCAGCAGGCTTAGGCATAATGATACAGTGTTTTAAAAGACACAAGTCTTCCAAGAATTTAAATGATCTGCAGTTTTTTATATCAGTCTCCATGGCAAGGAGGGGTCATCATTGCAATTCACATGGGTTCAAGATTTTTCTAGGGCCTCTGAAACAGACATGTCATTGAAACAACTGCTGCCCACTTCATGGGTAGAAATTGCTCTAACTGCACTGCACAGATGGGTAAGAGGTAGTTGAAAATGAAAGTGAAGAGAGCACTTAGGAAGCTCTTTCAGTAATCCAGGCTGGAAATGATTGTGCTGTGGTCCAGGCTTTGAGAGAGGAACTCTAAACCTTGTTGACAGATTGGGCAATGCAAGCAATAAAAGATGATGTGACCTCCCTCTGTGCCTATTTTTGATATGAGTAGATAATGATGATAATTCTATTCCTGAGTTAGGGAAGTGGGTAGTAGGAGACACAGAGAATAATCTTGTGGAACAGCTTGAATTTTATTTTAGATATATTATCGTGGATATCTTTGTGGGATCACCAGGTAAAGGATATAAAGGAAAAGACCAGTGCTAACACTGCAGGAACTTATTTCTGAGCCTGTTCACAAAATTTGCATCATATACTATCTGAATATTTAAAGCAACCATATATGGCAATTTGAGGGACTTGTGTTAGCCCCATTTTACACATTAAAGACAAGTGTATGTACAACAAAACAGGCAAACTCATTTTGAGGTGCATAGAACAACACTTGGTGCTTTACCTTAATACTCAGAAAAGTGTATTGTAAAGTTTCTTGCTAGACGTACACTAATAATATTTTTAGATACCACTGGATACAGTTTTTGGATGCAGAATTGTTGAAAATGTATGAGTACAGTTCAAAGCTGAGAACAGTCGCAGATTGCAATTAGAGGCATAAAAGAGATAAAATTCTAAAGGACAATTGAATTCTGAAGATGTAATGATTACAACAAAAATACTGGGTGCCAAATTCTAAGCTCCATCAAGTTCACAATCCCACTTCAGAAAATGATAATAGAGGGCAATTTAATTAAAAGATAATGGAATAAATTAAGAATGCTCCAGTATCTTTGTGTGCCCCAAGAGCATACATTTTCGCCTCATCGAAGTCAGCCCAGGAATCTTTCTTCCCCAAATCAAAACAGTCATTAAATGTCACACATTTGGTAGAGTATATTGAAACAAGACTGCTAGAAATGTTTGCCTGAGTTATTCTCCCAAGAGGCCAGATAAGATTTTTTAATTTAAATGTGAACTGTACAAGTTATAGGTAAAAGAAGGAATAAATTGCCTTGCAAAATTTCTCTGCTGTTACATATTATTAACTGAGCGCCAAGCATCCTGCTGTGACATCGCTTCTTCATAGACACCCTCGCAGAAAATAGGGCTAAAGAGCAATGGAATCTCTTTTATGAGGGCACTAATCTCACTTATAAAGGTATCACCCCTGTGGCCTAATCATCTCTCAAGGACCCTGTGTTCTAATACCCTCACACTGAGGCTTGGCATTTCAACATGAATTTGGAGGAGCCATACAAAATTCACCTATGGTAGTGACCTTGGACAAGTGACTGAATCTGCCTGTACTTTACCTGACTCAGTGGGTTAAATAGATTTAATGATAGTAACTCCCTCTTCACAAGCTTCTTAGGAGTACTCATTGAATTAATTAAAAAATTCAAACATGACATGATCCATAAGAGAGACTCAATAAATCCTAGCTTCTGTTAAATCTAAGTGTGTTATGGAGGAGAGTTCAAACTCTCTTCCTGACCTGAGGGAAAACCTAGGAGTCATCTGTTTCAGTGTCCCCAAGTATACACTAGCAGTTGTGCTACATCTTACGAAATTTTAGAATTGGTTGGTCTTTTCAGACCACATGAATAATTTAGAGGAGACCTTATCATGTAATAAAGACTACTAGCACCCTATTCCTTATACAGTCATAAGAACATCATACTTGCTGCATTATAACATAGGAATAGCATTGTGCTTTGAATATGTCCCCCAAAATTCAAGTATTGGAAGAAATCCTAATGCAACTTTAGGACATAGAGACCCAGTCCTCATGAATAAATTAAGACTGTTACTGCAAGAAGAGGGATTCTAAACCACTTTTCTTCCCCTGCACATCATCTTGCCATGTGAAACTATCTGCTGCGGTATCATGTAAGAAGTCCCTGGCCAAATGAAGCTCCCTGCAAAATGAACTGAATAAACTTCCTTTGCTTATAAATTACCCAGCCTATGGCACTCTCTAGCAGCAGCAGCAAACAGATTTAGAGTCTTTCCACCCCCTGTAGTGAGGATATGCCTTTTCAGGTTCTGTCTCACTGCACAGAAGAGTTGCAAGTTGAACAGGGACTTGAGCATTTTGGGGTTTATCTGATTATTTCTATCTGCTCAATTCCTCTTTTACACTTGGCTGCTACCCCTGCCACCCCTACTGTATCTCTCCAGTGGGCAGGTTTTCACCCTGTCCTGTTTCCTTCATGATCAGAAAGGGCTGGGGTCTCTTCCTACTGGAAAACACACACACACACACACACACAAATGGTTTTTAAGTGTTTTAGAAGTGATTGCTGATAGGAAGACAGAATAAAGAAACTTTCCTTTAACTAGCTTGGAATGGTTGTTTTGGACTTGAGGCACAAGTGCTCCCATTTATCTGTCTATGGACTTGTCCAATCCAGTTTCCTGGTCTAACGGACAGTCAGTGAATGTTTAATGGAGTGAGTAGGTGTGCAGCATTTCATCTCATTCTAAATGGGGAGATTAGACTTTGTGTGAAACATATGAACCAGTGGAATGGGTGCAGAGTTAGGGTCTCAAAGGCTTGAGGTGTGAAATCACATATTCATGTCTTTCTAGCAGAGTGACCTTGAGCTAAGGCTCTTGATTCTTCAAAGCTTCAGTTCTCCTGCATATGGGAAGCCCCGGTCATAGGACATTGTTTTGTTGTTGTTGTTAGTACGTATTTGCAATGCATGATTCCATTCCTGTGGAGTAGGTAGAGGTATATACCACATCGTAATTTCCCTTTCCTTCCCTTTTTCTCCATTTCTCCATACCTCCTTCCATTTCTTGATCCCCTTCCCATTAGATTAAGATCCATCTCCTTCTTATCACCTATCTTTCATTTTGCTTTACTTATAATTTGAGCTTCTCATATAAGAAAAACCATGCAATGTTTAAACTTGCGTGTCTGATTTATTTCACTTAAAATGATAGTCTCAGGGTGTATCCATTTTTCTACAAATGACTCAAGTTTACCTGGTTCTGTACCAAAGAAGTACTCCATGGTGTGTGAACATCACATTCTCCTTATCCGTTTGTCTGTTGTGTGAAATAAATGACAGCCTGCAGATTGCAGACCTCACAGTCAATGTAGTAGCTTTTATTACAATTCTGCTTGTTTGACTCTTCTGCCATATATACTCAAGAGATTGTGCATATAGAGAGGGTAATTGTGAAGGAAAGATACACTACATGTAGCGCTGTATTACTCTGTGTCTTGGTTACTTTTTTCCTTGTTGCTAGGACAAAATACCTGACACCTGGAATGAAGGAAGGAAAGCTTTATTTAGCTCACTGTTTGTGGAAATTTTATTCTATAATCAGCTGGCTCGAAGGCAGGGTGGCATGGCATTGGGTCAAGACTTCAAGACAGTAGTCAGCAAAAGCCACCAGAGCAAAAAAGGGAAGAACAAGCCTCTTTTCCTCCCTTATATTGTACACAGCCCACTCCCCTCCCCAAGGAAGACGTAGCACTCACAAAACCTCTGTGCCCTCCTCTTGCACAGGAGGAGGGCATTTTCAAGGTAAGCATCTTGGCTCCCTGCTGAGTCTTTTAGTTAAACTTCTAAACTTCTCAAGTTGACACACTGTATCGACCCTAGCACTCTGATTGGGTGATCACTCAATATTTTGTTGGGAAAGCTTTGAAATTATGAGCCTAGTATTCTTCAGCAAGTACTGGGTTAGTGTCAATCGATATTTCAGCAACAGAGTTGCTGTTTCAGAAATTAATTAAAAGAAAATCTTTGATCTTGAAAGCTAAGATAAAAATCAGTGATCATGAGAAAATTGCCTGTTTATTAAAAAGCCTCAATTCATTGCAACATACAGACAAAATAGTTTTCTTTCTGATGATAATAGTCTCATATTTTATTATTCCTCTCCTTTAACATCTCTGGAATAATCTAAAATTTTCTGGTCAATTTCCAATATTAATGTTTTAAATTCTCAGCCACATGTGGTGTCAAAGTCTGTATGTCCCATCCTCTTTAGTTTATCATCTAGCCCCTCTAACATGTGAAGCAAAGAGAGGAGGAGACAAAGATAGTTTATGCCACTGTTCATGGTTATATAGAGGAAAGAAGTCACTGATCCTTCTCTGGTATAGCTATCTCTGAACACATTGTATTCATATTTTTGTTGAGAGTTGATATTCAGTTAATGTTCAACTTCATTGGGGTCCTGGCTTTAGTGAAGGTTTTCACCACTTTATCTACAGTGGATGCTTCAGAACCCCCAGAGTTTCCATTGCTCTCACAAAGTGGCCTGGTGCTCTTCTCTCACACCTTCAAGTGTTCCGTAAACTTGGGCTAAGATGCATTCCTTTGTTTCTTCCTGCGTGCACTATGTCACATTCGCTGAACATTCTGACCATTTCCCCATCCTCCAATCTTGATTATTCCTCATGATGAACTCTTCTTCAGACTGCAGGCAGGGATCTGTGTCTATGATCCACGATGTTGCTGAACTTTAGTTATTTCCAGATTTCTTGCTCAGATAAGGCAAGAGATCTGAATATTCTTCAGCTATGATGCCTATAGCAGAATAAATAGATGCAAAGCTCTGCTTTAGATGCCTGGATATTGACTGAGTCTGGCGAGTTTTATCAACTACATATTTTATTTTGGGGACTATGAAAGAGCAGGAGGCACTTCTATGACCCCCGTGTCCTCTATCATTCTCCTCAGGTCCTCTCAGAAATTTTGGTGGACTACAGGGAAAAGAGACTGCTGTGGTATGACCTATGCTTTCTGTTAGCCATACACGTATGGTGGCCTCTAAGGTCAATTATAGGAGACTTATTGGAGTTTGATTGCTCAACATTGTGATTCAGCATTCAGCTTTAAGAAAAGATACAAGTAAAATTCTTTTGGCCAAAAAAGGGAGACAATGACAGATTTTTCTAAAGATATTTAGGAAAGTTCGTCTGCTCCCCTGCACCCCTCACTTAGTTCCTTGTTTTGCATAGCACTTTACTCATGATTAGAACTCACTGTAGGGTTTTTTTTTTTTTTATGTTTTCAGTTCATCCACCAGTCTTTGGAATTGTGCATTTATTCTCATTCAATAATCATAATTTGAGCAACTTTCTGCAAGTGATTGGCAAGATGATAACATTCTGGTGAACAGGGCAGACATAACACATTATTTCAGTCTATTTTGTGCTGTCATAACAGAAAAATACACAATGGAAAATTTCAGCAAACAGAAATTTATTCAGGCTGGGAAGCTCAATATTTAGGAACTAACTTTTGGCCAGGGCCTTCTGATTTCAACTTACTGCAGAAGGCAGAATGGCAAGAGAGGTGAGAGAGACCGGGAGTGGCCAAACCTGTCCTTAGGAGCTCACTGACTGACGTGATAAGGGCATCAATCCATTTAGGCCCTTAGGACCTGGTGCTCTTGAAGTTCCTATATTTTTAACACATGTCTTTTGGGAGACGCTTTCAGAGCAGAGCCGTGACTAAGGGAAAAATAAGTGTCAGAGAAGCAGAGAGTTCTTCCAAAGCAGGGATGGCAACCTGTTGGAGGGGCCTAAGGGAACCTTCTCTGGAGAATTAATGGTCAAGCACCACAGTCCAAAAGAGTAGGTGGAAACTAACATAACAGAGAAGGAAGCAATCTTTTTGAGACAAAAAGGGAATGCTCAGTTGAGTGAAAGAAATGTAGGTTGACTGGAACTTAAAGAACAAGTTGTTCTAAGCTATACTGAAAAATTAGTAGTAGCCACATCAAACAGATACACTGTCTTATAGGCATGTTTAATCTAGAGGCAAAAATGAATGAGCCAGTGAATGAGTTAGTAAATGAATGAAAAGCGCTCCTATGGATGCGTTCTCCCCACCCACCAAAAATGGAGAGTAGCACTGGATGGGCTAGAGTCATATTCTTTTTGAAAATGAATGGTCAGCCTATGGATTTGACCATTGTCCATGCAGGAAATGAGAATGGAGATTTGGGAGGAAATAAATGGAAAGTCTCTAATAGAGAAATGTTTTTCCTCACTCATTTGTTTTGCATTATAATTTCATGGTCCCTTCAAAGTTTCCTCTTTTTACTTTGATTTCTCTTTCTCTCATGGCTTCTTGTTCCTAATGTTCCCCCTGTGACCTTTTGCTGATTGGGTTTACTTATCCATAAATACAATTTTAATTCTTCTGAGGAAAGGAGGGCTGTAATTATGTAGTTACTATTTTTCCCACTAGAACTGTCTTTACAGGCTTTGGGTTCTCTGTGGAAACATATCCTCTGCTTGAAGTGGTGTGTTTTACTGTGTGGATATCAGTAATCTGATGATGTCTTTTCAAAAATATCTGCCTTTGTCCTTTGTGTGCCATGTAGAAAAACATTAGGCTTGCAGTGTTCCAGTTGCCTTGAGGTAGTGACAACATGCTTTTTCTCTGCTGAACTGAAAATATTTTTACCTTGGGAAATATAATGGAAAATGTCGTGTTTCTGTCAGTTTTTGAAGGCATAAATAGCACTTAGAAGTAATATCTGCACATGCAAATCAACCAAATGGTTTGTTGCTAAGGTTGTATCAGAGAATCTCCATTGTCTTCAGAGGGTCATCTTCCGGCTAAGAATTTTCTGGTTTCTTAGATCTGAAGTCTCACGTTAGAAACAGTGGGTGACAACGTAAGGCTAAATGCTACACTTTTCTCAAAGTTGTGTCAGCCACCGTGACACATGCAGCTCTGTGGTGAAAGGACTTAAATCTGTTTCATGAAAGGAAGCTAGGATGACATATGTTTACTGCTTCAAAACATTTTCATCTATATGAGCTTCCACTCTTGCATTTTGCTAGTAAATTCAGCTCCTCTAAACGTTTCTCCTCCCGGAGTTCTAACAGAGAGATGGATCTAGCAGAGTAGCCTCAATTTTTCTGTACCATTACTCAAGCCAAATATTTGGCTTCTTTCTCTCCTTTTGTGGTTATCTAAATGAGATCAAACACAAGAAATTGACCACATTGATAGAGTACTTAACTAACAATGATTATGATGAAGGCAGTGATAAAAAGTTCAGTGAGAATTTAATATGTGCTGTGTAAATGCTGAATTGATTGTCTGTTACACTGTCCAATTCTCACACCAAACCACTGGAGAAAATACTGTTGGTAGATGAAGAAATATACTCAACCTTATTAATAATCTAAAAAAAAAACCCTGCAGGTAGTGAGACATTTAAAATTCAAATTCACATTTTCCTGATTAAAGGATTTGGAGTTATATAGGCGTCCAATTTTGTTCCCCTTAAAATAAGTCTATATATTTTAAAGAGAAAAAAAAATACAGAAAAGAAAAAACAAAGAGACAGACAACAATTAAAGTCTCAAAACAATAACAATATAGGCTTTCAAAACAAGATGGTAAGAATTTAACAATGGCTGTAATGTTGCATATTGTTATTTTCAACAGAGTTGCCTCGATTACCAGATATAAACATGCAAAATTGATCAAACCATATGAGTATTAACTGTTTTTTGCATGAACTAATAGAATTAGTAGTATAGTAATTTATCTATCTTATGTATGTATCTGTATCTATATCTGTATATCTTCTTCTTTTTCTATTCCTTCTTTTCTCTTTCCCTTAACCCAATTGTTTTTTTCCCCTTTGGGCAGTTTGTTATCCTTTCATAAATATCTATTATAGATTTTGGATCTTATTTACTCTTTTAGATTCTTACCCTAGGCAGACAATATGATAGTTACACAGTGAGTCAGATTTATTTCACTTATGAATAGACTCTTAAGTCACATCCATTTATTATCAAATCTTCAAGTCTTTATAGCTGAGTAATACTCCATTGTATAAAAAAATCACATCTTTTTTACTCATTCTTGCTTGATGGGCATTTGAGTTGTTTCCAAGATTTGACTATTACAGATTGTGCTGCTATTGGGTGGTGGTTTAGCTCAGCATGAGATCATCAGTTCAATTCCAAGTACAAAAAAATGTGCTGCTATAAACATGGGTGCACATATATCACTGTGGTATGATGTTTTCAGTTCTTCTGGGAAAATCCCCTGAAGAGAAATAGCTAGGTCAAATGGGACCTCTAATCTTAAATTTTGGTGGAATCTTCACACTGATTCCACAGTGATTGTACAGGTCTACACTCCCACCAAGAATGCAGAAGAGCTCCTTTTTCCCCAAAGCCCATCCAGCATTTGTTATTGATTGATTTCTTGATCTTGGCAATTCTTTCTGGAGTTGAAATCTCAGCATTGTTTTAATTTGCATTTCTCTAATGGCCAATGATGTGGAACATTTTTTCATATATTTATTTGACATTTGTATTTCTTCATCTAACAATTGTGTATTTATCTCAGGTGCACATTTTTGGATTGGGTCTCTGAATTTGACAGGCCTGATTTTTTTTCAATTCCTTATACATTCTAGCTAGAAGTCTTTTGTCTGAGAGACTGTTGGCAAATTTTTTCCTGAGTCTGTGGGTTTTTTTCCACTCTGTTGATGATTTCTTTTAGTGCTCAGAAACCTTTTAATAAGATGAGATCCCAATTGTTGATTTTTGAAGTACTTCCTGTGTGGTTTGTTTTTGTTCATGAACTCTCTGCTTACCCCTATATCTGAGATGTCTACTTTGTCTTCCAGTAGATTTAGTGTTTCTGTTTTAATATTTAGATACTTGATGCATTTTTACTTTAGTTTAGTACATGATGATAGGCTTGGGTCTGGTTTAAGTCTTCGGCCTGTTGAAAGCAAAAGAATAGAAATTATCCCATATATATTATCAAACCATAGTGCTATGAAACTGGAAATTAATGGCAAAAGAAACTGCAAAACCTCATAGAACACATGGAAATTAAATAACAACCCCCTGAGCAGCTAAAGGGTGACAAATGAAATTACAGAAGAAATAAAACAATATCTACAATCAAATGAAAATGCACACACAATATACCAAAACGAGTGGTATGCAATGAAAGCAGTCCTAAGAGGGAAATTTATAGCAACGATTTCTCACATCAGGAAAACAGAGTGAGCACAAATAAACAGTCTAGTGCTACACCTAAAATTTCTAGAAAAAAGGAGCAAGTCAAGTCCAAAGCTCACAGCACAGAGGAAATTATAAAGACCAGAGCAGATATTAAGTTACTTGCAACTAAGAAAATAATACAAATAATTAATGAATAGAACAGTTGGTTCTTTGAAAGGATAAATAAAATTGATAAACCCCTGGCCAACCTTATCAAAAATAGAAAGAAAAACTCAGATTCATGCATTGTAGAATGAAAAATGTGAAATTACCTCAGATCCTGTGGAAATTCAGAATATTGTTAATACCTGCTTCTGAAATCTATACTTGCATAGGATGGAAAATGCAGAAGAAATAGGCAGATTACTAAAAATGTATGAACTACCCAAGCTGAGTCAAGAAGGTCTAAAACTTCTGAATAATCCAGTATCAGTTGATGAAGTTGAAATATAATTTAAAAACTTACCAACAAAGAAAATCCCAAGTCCTGATGTGTTAACAGCTAAATTCTACAAGAAATTTTGAGAAGATTTAATGCCAATATTCCTCAAATTCTTTAATTAAATTGAAAAATAAGCAGTTCTCCTTAACTTATTCCAAGAGGCAAGTATTACTCCGATACCAAAACCAGAAAAATACCCAACCAAAAAAGAGAGTTACAGGCCTAATGAACAAAGATGAAAAAAATCAATAAAATAATGACAAACAGGATGCAGCAAATCATCAAGATTATACACTGTGACCAAATGAAATTCATCACAGGAATGCAGGGATGGTTCAACATACACAAAACAATAAATATAATACATCATATTAACAGAGCCAAAGGCAAAAATCACAGTCATCTCAATAGATGCAAAAAAAGCCTTTGATAAAATCCAACATCCATTCATGATAAAAACCCTACAAAAAATTGGAATGGGTGATCTCTACCTCAATCTGATAAAAGCCATTTATGACAAACCAACAGCTAACATCATACTAAATGGACAAAAACTGGAAGCTTTCACCCTAAAATCAGAAACAAGACAAGGATGTGCAGTATCACAACTCTTACTGAGTATAGTTTTGGAAACATTAGCCAGAACAATTAGACAAGAGAGAGATATAAAAGAAATAAAGATAGGAAAGAAAGAAGTTAAATTATTATTATTAGCAGATAACATGATATTCCACATTTAAAAAACTCAAAAACTCCACCAAAAGTCTACTAGACTTAATAAGAAAATTCAGCAGTGTGGCTGGATACAAAGTCAACACTCAAAAATCAATAGCATTCCTGTACACAAATGACAGACTCACTGAGAGTAAAGTTAGGGAAACCATGCCTTTCACAATAGGATCCAAACAAAAGAAATACTTAGAAATCAATCTAATAAAGGAAGTAAAAGGTTTATATATTGAAAATTGCAGTTCTATGAAAAAGGAGATCAAAGAGGACCTCAAAAAGTGAAAAGATCTTCCCCGTTCATGGGTAGGAAGAACCATCATTATGAAAATGGCCATAATTCAAAACTGTTATACAGATTGAATGCAATCCTGATCAAAATATGATTAGCATACCTCACAGATTTAGGGAAATCATTCCTAAAATTCATCAGCAACGGAGGAGGTCTAGAATAGCAAAGACATTCCTGGGCAACAAAGGCAAGGCAGGAGGCATCAGAATCCCTGAATTAAAATTATTTCACAAAGCTACTACAGTGGAATCAGATTGGTACCAGCAAAAAAATACACCTGAGGATCAGTGGGACAGATTAGAAGATATAGACGCAACTACAAACACATTCAGCCACCTTAAGGTGCCAAATATGATCACTGAAAGACAGATAGCCTCTTTAATAAATGGTGCTGGAAAATACATCTATACATTGAGGTTGAAAAAATACAACATAATTTTCTTATCAAACAGAATGGTTGCCCTAGGCTATTGGCTGTGTGACTTTCAATTTACCATGTAAATTCTTTGGGTCTCATGGACTCATCTGAGTTTTAAGAGCTTGAATGTCTTCTTTTAAAATAAGTGGCCATTTTTAGTAATTAATATTAGTAACTAGGAAATATGTTTGTACAGATAGTATGAAATTGAATGGTTGATTCTTTCTTTGTAATTGAAAGTAAACTATTGAATTCTGTTCATAATAATATGTGCAGTGTGATGTCATTTATCCTACCACCTTATTTTGATTATAAGATGCTTATTTTATTTAAAAGATAGCTAGAAAAAAACTTCTACCCTGGAAAACATAAATATTCCCAAGAAAAGCAGCCTCTTCTCTTTCTGTTTCCCTTTCCATATTCTGTTTCATAATACTCCTGTGTCCAAGGCCCTGGCCCCTGGTGTCCTCAACACAACCCAACCTTTGGGTAAAGCGAGATGAGTGTGCTGTCTGCCTATGCTTCCCAAGGAGTCTCTGTAATGAGTTGTCACTTATTTGCCATGACCAGGGTCTCCTGAAATAGCACCAGGTCAGTGGAGGCAGTCCTCAGTGATGTGGCAGTTTAGTCCCAGAGTGTTACTGGAGAATCCCCACTGTCTTACAGCACAGCTGCCCTCCTGTCTTTTGTGTCTCCACTCATGGCTAGAGTTTCTCTACCTAGAAGAGAATAGCATCGTGGTAGTGGAGGTGACAGTGGTAGAAGTGAAAGAAATGGGACCAGTGTAGCCACTTTTCTTTTTCCTTTCTGTTTAAACATAATCACATAGCTCTTAATGCCAAAGGCAATTTCTGAGAAATGAATCCTTCTGCGATTCTTCATTTGTGAACATCTTAGTGCTCTTACAAGCAGATCGTTTTTATCCTATAGCTTACTATTCTCGTGTCCAGTGATCTTATGGGTGTATTATGTCATCTACCCATTGAAACAGTCATGTAGGTTTCCTGGTTTTTATTTCACAATCTGCCATAAAGAGAGATGATTTTCATTGCTTATAAAGGTACTTTTAAAATTAATTGGACATTCTTTCAACAGATCTATGTCTGTAAACCATCTACTATATTAACCATCATCCATTCCCATAGATTTATCAACATTTTTATCAGATTTTTCCTGTTAAAAGCTAACAAGGAAGTTGAGCCTCCAGTAAAGTCAATGGGAATCTTGTACCAAACATGAGAAACTCATTAACTCATATTTTTCTTCTGTCGGACAGTTTTAAATAGAGATATATGTTGGCATTCAATTCTCTCATACATCCCTGTTGAGAATGACTGTGACTGGGTCTTCCTGGGTGAGACCGGATGGATTTTTCCCCATTGCTAGTTTCTGCATCTTTTTAAGTCTCTGCTGCCACACTGTGGGGAGACACAAAATAGAACATTAGCTTAGGTATTTTGCTCATCTTTTAATAATTATCATTTACGATGCCTCAAATTCAATTAAAATAATAATACAACAGTAAAAAGCTTTCAGACAAAGAACAATGTCACACAGAGTCATCAAAGATTGAGGGAACTGCGGCACTATTGTTAATAGAATTGCTGTATTGGCTATGTTGGTAATGAGCTCAATTCAAAATGTGGTCACTTTTAAGAAAGGCAAGGGCTGCCTGTGTGGCTCAGTGGTATAAGCGCCTGGCAAGTGCGAGGTCCTCAGTGGGATGCTGCCTGGTATTGTGAAATCAGTGGGCTTTCAATACTAATTCTCTAAAGCCTTCCTTTCTTCCTTATTTCTGTTTCTCCTTCCCTTTCTCTTTCCCCTCCATCTTCCCTCCCTCCCTTTTTTTTGCTCCTTCTTTGAATTTTTACTTGTCTTTCTCTTCCTCTAATAAAATTTTTCCTATCACTTTGTGCCACACATTATCCAAAATGTGAGTAATGTGAAATCAAATTAATTGATTTGACTGAATCAATTTCCATGCTGCATGGAAACACTTTATTGGTAAAGAAAAGCATATAGGATGAAATGAGGATGTAAAGCAGGCTTGAGAACCTCACGCACAAGAAACTGGGGATCCTGACAGGCAGCCTCCAAAGCCATGGTTTCTATTATTCACAGTACGTTCAAACACACACTTTCCTTAGGATCAAACTTCTCCTCCTGCGATGATGGGTAACACCTTCTGTCGATACTGTGATTTCCTGTTGTCCCTCCCTCCGTGGCAGTGCTCTGTGCCATCTTCAGTTAAAGGCAACTGAGATTTATAGTAATTAAGAAAAATTATTGGCAAACATTTCTTGATCATGACAATCAGTCTCATTTCAGAACAATTAGAAGAGTTTTAGATAGAAAAGTGGTGCTTTGTCCACCCGTCTCTTACAGAGCACTTCATTTCATATGTATGTATTTTGTTATCTGTAAGTATATAGGCAGCAGTTCTGTATTTTTAAGCATTTCTCGTAACATCAAAAAATGAATACTCTCACCTAGATTGTAAAAATAAAATACAAATAAAATCTTCCTTCAAATCTCATCCAAAGGACATTACAATATTTAGTCCCTTAGTTTTTTTTTAGGACATAAAAGTGATAATTACATTTTGAAAATAACTTTCATCTATTGCTTCTTTAATGCATTGTTTCCTAGGAGCAAGTGGCTAGAAATACTTTTATTTGTTTAAAAATAAGAAACTTGTAAGCAAAATTAAAATATCAACATTGGTTTCAGAGATTTGAAGAAGAAAGAGTATAATTGTATTTGTTTAATGCCTATTATGCCCAAAGAAGTGCCAAACCACTTATATCCATTATTACTTTTAAAACTATAAATAAAAATGGGAGGTTAGTGTATGGGCTCATTTTAAATATCATGACTGTACCTTATAGACAAGATGACATAATTAGTAAATAGCAGGATCCAGATGAAACAAGAACCCATATTTTTAAATATATTAAGAATACTAATTTAAGTATGTCTACATCCAATGAAAATGCCCAATATCTAAATGCTTGAGTTCATTTTTCAATAGCCACATAAGATCAATGGTATTAGTAATAGGGGTGCAAAGACCTTGTTTTAAACCATATGAAATTGCATTTGTTTATCTTTGAAGTGTGTACTTTTTTATTAAGCACATTTTAAATTAAGACTTTTTCATGAAAGTGAAAGAAACTGTAGGCCAAGTTGTAAGTAAGAAGTCTAAGAAGTTCTTTTAAACTACAGGTGTCTAGAGCCAGAATTCATTAATATCAATTTCATGGGAAAATAAATTAAAATAGTTTAATATCAAGTATTTTCATGATTGTTACCAGTTGTAGATATGTGAGAGATTTTCATTCCCATAGCAATGAGAATAAATCAAAGGTGAAGGTGAAGAGAGAGTAACATAGAAGCTTGGTTTGGGTTCAAAGAGAAGTACCCCAAGTCCTAGGAGCCAAGCGCATGAATATGCCGTGTAGGCGCTGAGCTCCATGGACTGGAGGGGGTGGAGTGGCCGGCAGGCTGTCCTGGGCCTGTGGCTCACTTTTCCCCATCCATAGAAGGAGAGCAATGGAACCGAACGATAGGATTATTGAGAAAATTAAATGTAATAAGGTAATCCCACTCTTGATGTAGAGAAGACTTCTAGTGCATAGTACCTGCTTAATGAATGTTAGTCTTTATTATTATACTCATAGTAAGTGAAAGTGTTACAAGTTATGATATTTTAATACCAAGTCTTCTCATTCAGGTCCATATCATAAGTTTGTAGTCTTAGAGGTAAGTCAGTAATTCTACTATTCAGTTTCCACACTTTTTCAAAGAGTATTACTCATGGTAAATTCTCAAAGCTACTGTGCAGCCAGAATAAAAACTGTTTACAGAAGGTTTTTGTAAAATATAAAGGGTAATTCAAATGCTGGTTTACATAATTGGGTTTTTATTTCTTCCTAGGTATTATAGAAGTCTCGCCTTTAAACTGATATATGAATCAGATTTATGATCGAACAATAATTTGGAAATAAATTTATTAGCTACTGTCACATTTTACAGCTAACCTCTAAGAATAAATGAACTCTGAAATTAGCTCTTGGGGAGAGTAATACAGATTCCTATTGGATGGAGAGAAGAATCGAAAGTCTTAACTCTGGGATCAGAGAGTGAAGGGTGACAAATCAGGAAACCACGCGTTTATAGGTCCCCTAGAGTGCACAGAGGCATACATTAGTGACTTCCTGTGTTTGTAAGGTATTTAGTGGATTGGAGGAAAGTGAGTTTCTAGTTTTGAATCAGATCACAGCAACACAAATAGAGTCTGAAATTTGCTTGATTCCTGTGCTGTTCACAGATTTTGTTTTCTGCTTGTAGCTTCAAGGCAGCAAAGAGCCCCAAGTCAAGGCCAGCAGAGGTGGAGAGCAGCATTAGCCTTACCTGTTTCCTAAGAGCATACAAAAGCCTCTCCAGTGCCCCCTAAGTGGGCTATATGGTTATTTCTAGTTGATTGAAGCTAAGAGATATTTAGCAAGGTGTATGGCTACTAGAAAAATCTCTGAGTTTTATGAACAAGGAATATAGAGGTAATTGGTAGACAGCCACCAGAGCCAGCACCCTGCAGTTCCTGGGGCTGGCGGGACAGGGGCTGAGCCTCATAAAAGGTAGGGGAGCTCTAAGGAAAACGGGAGTTGTTTTATGTATGTGATTTTTAAGCCTAGAAGCAAAGAACAAAGTAGAGTAGCAAAGACAGAGAATTTTGAACCGGTTAAAGGAGCAAAGTTAAAATTAGCTTTAAATATTGTCTTTTTAAAGAGTTAATTCTTTTGTAATTGATTAGAGTAAGCCTTGGAAGCCATGCATCAATAGATAAATCTATAATATCTTTCTTTATTCAAGTTTTTACCAGGAAGAATAAATCTTGCCTGTTCTATCCAAGACATATGCCTTTGTGTTTAGATGCAAAGAAGTCTGTCTAAAGAAACAATCATTAAGAAAGATAACAAGGTCTCTTTAGGGACAATTCACCTGGAAAAATTAAATATATTATAAAAAGAATAAATACACTATAAAAAGTTGTTACTTGTACAAGGTAAAAATCCATTGACCTTGTACATAAAATGAGAGAGCCAGTGTCTGATAAAGGAGAATTGGGGTTTTCTTGACTTAGTGGTATCACTGAGCACTTGAATTTCTTCACAAGCACATGTTGAATCATAGGTAGAAGTGACAGAAATAAATACACCTAGTTTTCCTATAATATACATTTCCAATCAAAGAAAATTTTGAGAAGATGATCTTTTTGAATCCTACTAGTTCATCATAGCTGTGTTTGTAGAATTTGGAATCAGCAGAACCAAAGGCATATTGTTCTGCAAGATTCAACTACATCAGTTACAGAACTTTTACTCTATTCACATTACAACATTTGGCTTTAGCATCACCCAGTGGTAAAACTAAAAATTGCATCTTCTTGAGTTTGCATGGGTCCAGTACCTGTGCAGCAAGGAGTCTTTAAAATGTGACTGATTGTATTTGAGATTTTCTATCAGTGTAAGTGCACGTTGATTCATTGATAAGTTTATATTTATTTCAGGCTACATTAGAAGATTTTGGATGCATTTGGTTAAAGGAAATATAATATTAAACTTTAGTTCAACTGCATGTTTTTATTATGTATAATGTGACTGTTAGAAAATTGACCAGCATTCTGATAGAATGTATTAATATTCCTACAGGGCAGTGTTAGTTTGAGAGGCTTAATCATGTAGTTTTTCCCCAGTAGATCATTTGAAATGATTATGAAAGTAAAGAAATAAGTAACTAACATCTTCTTTTGAACAAACTCAGATTATTTACTTATATCTTTACTTTCATTTTGTACAAAACAGTGAAGCTCAGAGAACTGAATGCCATGTCCAAGGTCACATCTATGAAAAGGCAGCATCGAGACTTGACCACAGAGAGTCAGACTTTGTTGCCTACATTGTTAACTCTTCTACAGCACTCCTACTAAAAAAAAAAATATGAGTGAAAACTGAAACTATCACTAGCCATAGAAAAAGTACTGTAAGCACATGTGTACTCACAAGTTAAGAGAATGACCAGAGGGTTTTGGCAAACTTAGTTGCTGAACTCATTAAAACAATTCAAATGAATTGTGGGAAAGATTGATTGACAAATAGTATAACTCAGGTTACCTAATGGTTATGTAGTATTTGTCACAGTCAGGAAACATCACAAGGATACTAAGCTGGATAAGATGCATGATTTGTCTTTTGGGCTCTAAGAGGTGGGGGACACTTGATCCACAAATAAGTAGCATAGATGAAGTACAGGGAAGGGAAGCTCCCAGAGGACACGATGTGGAGAATTTTGAAGGAAAAGTTAGGAATTATCATGCATAAAAGAGGCAATCCAGAGCTCCATGCTAAAGCAGCAGTTTGGGCAGAGAGCAGAGCACATTCAGAGAAGTGGGTACAGTTCAGTGTCCTTTGAGTTTAAAGTCATGGAAAGAGAAAGAAGCGTGTTCATCTAATGCGGCAGAGGTAAAAAGTTTAACTCAAATGTATGCCAGTCTGAAAACCTATCAGTGTGGAAGAAAGTGATCATGTATGCAAGATGATACTTTCTGAGTTTGATCTAATTTATTATTGCTGTTCTGATCTTCATGTGCTGTGCTGTTGCAATTTTATATGATAAAATAAAAAATTCATGTGGCAAAAGATCTGTAAAACTGTAGTTCACAGAAGTTGTTCAAAAATATGACTTTGAAAACTTTAGAATGTTTTGTGGCCCCATAAGGATCAAATGAATTCATGTATTCACTGCACCTTGACAACCAGCTAGGCCAAGTAGATGTGGGCGGCACAGTGACCGCTACCACTTTGGAATTGAATCCGTCAGTTCATTGAAGTTCTACAGCGCAACTGTTTTCAAAAGTAAATTTTTGGATACCTTTTTTATTTGTTGTACTATAGCGAATACTAGAGAATTTTATTAGAATTAGAATTAGCAAGTATTAGAGAATTTTATTGGTAGCATCACTACGAGAGTGATATATTTCTCTATAAGGATATTTGGGATTGCAATAAACCATCCATTGGTTTTGAGTAACATACACAGTAAATTAGATGAAACAATCAAATTGCATATATATGTAGGCAAAGCAAGACTAATCGAAAAGTCATGACAATTCATGACTTTTTAAAAGGACCTCAATATGTATGTAAAATACCACCTGGAAATATCCTATGGACCCACAAAAGGATTTATTTTCAATTTAAAGAAGAAGAAATCCAGCACAGACTTTTCTCACATTGTCCCGTTGATAAATTAGCCTCCTTGAAGATAGCAAAACAGAAGCAAACCTGCTCAGGTGGGGTGCAAACAGGTGCAACATGTGGCGGGTAGATTAAATCGCTCTGGCCATGTTTAAAATGTGCAATTCTCCACAATGAATGTTTCCATTATGCATTGCTGGCATAGGCTAATAAAAATAGGAAAATGTAAAACAAAGTGTACATCTTAGAAGCCTTAGCAGGCCTGAGAATGAGAGACTGTGAATTGGCATTTTAAATAGACATTCTAGGTGATTTTATTTTATTTTGTTTTAAAGAGAATAAAACCAAATAAAATGCAACAGAATAGAGCCAATCAAAATAAAACAATAAGCCTGGTACAGAACTTCAAACAGGAAAACAGGACATCAACAATGGCTACCATAATGCCTCATGTTATCTTCAAATAGATGCCCCCCTGTACCATAAGACACAATAACGTCAAACAAAATAAAACAGAATATATCTAATCAAAGCAAAACAGTGAAAATTATACAGTATTTCAAAACAAGATAATAAATGACTACCATAATATATCTTATGGTCTTCAAAATACCTGTCCATCCCATCAGACATAATAGAACCTAACAAGACAAAACAGAATAAAACAAAATCAAAGAAAACAATGAAAACAATACAGGTCTTCAAAACAAGATAATAGGAAATTAGCAATGGCTACCATTTTCCCTTTTTAGATGTTCCCTCCCCTTTCACCTTCACAATATCTATTGTACATTTTGGATCCCACTAACTCCTTCAGGTTTTATACCAGGGAGACAACACAGTGTTCATCCACGTGAATCCAAACCATTTCACACTGTCATGAAAGGGGAAGCGTAGCTCAGGCATTCTCTGTCCCTTCCGGATTCTTCCCTCTGACTGCATAGCATCTCAGCATTCCACCGGATGACAGCCTAACCATCTTCCCGCTGAGGGGCTCTGCAGCCTCGCTGGCAAATCCTTCACCAGTCGCTTTCCTGATATTTAAGAAAGAAAGAAAAAAAGTCTTCCTATTCTTCCATAAAGAGATTCTAGCCACTTACTAACTGTACTGGGAGGAAAAATATTTTGAAATATGATTTGAAATGATTTTTTTATTTTTCTTACAAAAATTAGAATACATTAGCGGAGGTATGATTTTACATGCAGACCTCGGGAACCTCGGGGACAGTTGTAGTGAGCCGTATCCCTCAGCAAAATGTAATGGGATTTGTACTTTTTATTACACATGATTCCCAAAGTCATGTCTTTTTCAGAAGAAAAATAAGTTGGTTAAGATAAAAATCACATCTGATTTTATCATTCATTCATGAAAGAATTCTGGAGAAAAAAGAGAACATTTTAGAGAGAGAACTCAGGCCACATTTCAAGAGAATGCGGGACTATTGTGGATTCAAGGAACAGTTAAAAAATAACCTTGGTTAAATCAGGAGAGGAGAGATAAAAATCAATTATATTTTAAAAATTTGCCCACTCAAAAACCGAAGTCAGGAAAAAAACTGACAAAGAATTTTTAGACACTTTAGTTTTTATGATGACTGTTCTATTCTACTTATAAAGTGAGATCTGACCTATTTTGTGTATGATTATTAATATTTTTATTAAAAAGACTCCACAACTTCCTAGCTTTTAAATAGGAAAAAAATACTAACTCACATTTTATGATTTCTATTTGGAGAAAGTATCAGACTTTGAAATAAAGATGAATATGCCTTTTTTAGCTTCATTTTTACAGTAAAGGAATTTAGGATATTACAATATCATAATTTTATAAAATAAATGTATCTTTATACTTTTCTTTTTACTCTGTTTTGTTTTGCTTTTTGCAGTGCTGTGGATTGACCCCAGGGCCTCATACACCCATTAAGGCAATCATATTATTTGCTGAGCTAAATCCCCAGTCCTTTAAAATTTTATTTTAAATTTTGAGACAGGGTTTCACTAAGGTACCCAGACTGGCTTTAAATTTTCTTTCTTTCCTTTTTTTTTTTTTTCTTTTGGTCTTGACACAGGGTTTCACTATGCAATTCAGGCTGGCCTTGAACGCACTTTGTAGCCCAGGCTGGCCTTGAACTTGAGGTGATCTCCTTGCCTCAGCCTCCTGGATGCTGGGATTACAGGAATGAGCCACCACACACAACCTGCCTTGATTTTTCAATCCTCCTGCCTCAGATTTCCAAGTAATTGGCACACACCTAACGCCAGGCCTCAGGAATTTTAAAACTAGTTTAAAGATTTTATCTGAAAAAGGGAAGAAAACACACTTCCAGTTGTATTTTCCAGCAGTCTTTCAGCAACCTGTGTAGCATGTGTGTGCATGTGGCTCTCATTCTGTCTCACCTGAATATGTATGTGTGTATGTATTTAGAGAAACAGAGAGAGAGAGAGAGAGAGAGAGAGAGAGAGAGAGAGAGACAAAGGTGGGGGAGAGAGAGGAGCCAGGAAAAAAAGACTGGTTAACTTTTCAGAAGGGAAAAACTTATACTAAATAAAAAAAAAAAAAAGAGAGATGCATAGTAGCCATCTTTTATTTCCTAAATAGGAAATCT
Source organism: Hydrochoerus hydrochaeris (assembly GCA_004027455.1). Lineage (NCBI taxonomy): Eukaryota > Metazoa > Chordata > Mammalia > Rodentia > Hydrochaeridae > Hydrochoerus > Hydrochoerus hydrochaeris. The sequence goes on along the minus strand of PVLA01002544.1, from coordinate 162,228 downwards.
GGCAAAAATTGAAATATGAAATTTTGAGGCATAGTTGATATAAACGGGAAGATAATTGACATGATATTGACTGTTCTCATTCACATAAAACCAATGAGAGATGCTAAAGATAAAGATCTGTTGTAGTGCATCGCTCTCCAGATGTGATCTCAGTGACCATTTTTAAATACATGAAATGTTGCCTGTTAACAGATTCTTTAAAATGATTCCTCAAGTTAAGTCAAAGTGTGTGTCCGTGTGTGTGTGTGTGTGAGAGAGAGAGAGAGAGAGAAAGAGACAGAGAGAGAGAGAGACAGAGAGAGAGAGAGAGAGAGAGAGAGAGAGACAGAGAGAGAGAAGGGACTATAGCAAGAGAAACTCTAACATTAAATGCTGAGATCTGTCCACTTATTTCAGAACTTTGAGTTGTCAAAATATATACTTTTCATGTTAAACACCATCATTGACACAGATTGGAATTCCATGATTAATTGTACAACTGGCAACATCTTGGAAAGGCAAAAGAATATGAGGAGCTGTGACATAATGCCACAGTTCATTGGCACATGCAATCCAAAAGTTAGAGATTAGAGCTTTTAGGATAATTTTACACAATTACTCTTATATCTGTGTCTTAAAAATAGTTTTTACTCTCATCTGTACCAATGTAACATTCAATACAGAATTTATGCAGATGAAACTGTGATGTTAATCATCGTGCGTTTTTGGGATGAGTCAAAAATAGGTATAATACTGCCCCGCCCATTAAGGAGTAAAAATACAATTTTATTTTTTTTTATATTTAAAAAAAGAATAAAATAAGACAGGACTTCAAAATAAGATAATAAGAGATTATTAATGGTTAATATATTGCATATTATTATCTTCAAAGTACTCAGATTATAAGATATAGGCATGAAAAATTGATCAAACACTGTAAACATATACCACTCTTTTCAATGAACTAATAGGTACAATTAATTGTCATATATACATATGTATATATAATTTTCATTATTGCAAAACTAGAAGTTTTAATCTGTCTCCCACAAATTCAAATGAGTTGAATTTGGCAAGGTCTGGAATGAAATTTTAAACCTAAATAATCAGCTCAGATAAAGACTTACAGACCCATTTTCATAGGATTTATTGCAGTGATTTTACTGTTGAGTTTGAAATTTTAAAAAATACTAATATATTTCCATTTTCTAGATTTATTTTCCATACATTAAAATGAAATTTTCTACTGTAATGCAATTGCATATCTCATACAATTCCTTTTTGTGTGTGCTTTTTAGTAACTAAAGGCTCACAATTTAATTATCTATTCATTCCATATAATTTGTGAAATTTGAGCCTTTTAAGACAGAGATGATAGTTAATGTCTTATAGGAGAAGTAAATAAGCCTGGATTCAGGTTGTCAAAGAGGTTCTTTACCATGAAGTTTTCGAAGGTTGAATAAACGATGGGTGGTAAAAGACAGAAACTCAGATCCAGGCCCCTTGACAAACCAGTTTACCCACCTATATACTCTTCCTTTTAAGGTGATACAAGTTGCAGTGATATAAGACTGTCTCTAAAAGCATGCATTTCCAAGATGAACCCAAAGACTTAAAGATTTTTGAAAACATTGGCATTATAGAGATTAAATAATTTGGTTTTATTTTGAATTTTGCCCCTATTTGTTAGTTTATAAAGGGATATCAATATTGCTAACTGTTTGTGTGTGTATGTAAGTGTGAATTTCTGATGGTCTCAAACTTTAGGGATGTTTTAATTCCATTGTAGATTTGTATTTTGTAGCTACTTTGAAGCTATAACTTGCCCATGAATTATCATTCTTATTTGTGTGTGTTGTGTGTGTGTTCATGATGATAATAAAATGTCAGCAAACAGACTGTTACTCAAAAGATTAAGCAGCTTTCGGAAATAATGGTTCCATTCATTAAGTCTGACATGAAAGTGTCTGTGCATGCATTATAATGTTCTATTTCAAAATAGCTATAATTGTTACCTTTAATAAGTGTCCTGACGGTGAAGTAACTGCGTCGTACTCTATAGATTCCTGTTGACTTAAAGATAACTCCTTTCTTACATGATATAGAAATTATTTACTACTTTATATAGACATGTTACATGTATTTGTCAAATAGATATGATTGTTGATTTATGTGTGGGAAAAATAGTATTTTAGGGCTATTTTTTCATCAGTGATTGATTTGTTCATTAAAGGAAATTGCTTATGGTAGTGACAAGTCCCATTAAATTCAAATTGTTATCAATGTAGGTATAATATTTTTCTCAAGACTTTTAAGTGTTACGTGTAGAGGAGATCTTGATAAATAAAATTATAGTATTGGGTAGTCTTTTAAGTATCTCTTTTGGAGATATGGTTTTATTACTTTAGAAGGAAAAAAATGACCTTCCCTTTCTTGTCTCTGGGTTTGCCAGCTAAGTTTCAGTACTGTACCCTAGCTTGTGAATTAGCGTCATTATCGTTTGAAAACTAATATGCTTGGTATTTTACTGTGGGGAAGCTGTGACTTGCTTTCCTCTCACACCTCCAGCCCATATTTGTGGCCTCTTGTCTGCACAGTTACTACTTCTGACAACCTAAATCCCATGTGAATAGACTGAATTCATTTTATTGTCAATGAGGCCATTACCTGCACATTGAAGTAGTGAGAGACTAAGCAGTGATAAGCACTGTTCTTTAAGATTTTTAATTCGTGTGTCACTAAATTACTTTATTGTTCACTAATTTCTGCCCATGTACACAAATTTATTGGACTATCAAGACTGCTCATGTCCTTGGTCATTTGTCCATCAATTTATTTGTCCAATGATTTATTAGGTGTTTTAATGAAATTAGTATATATGTAATAGTAATAATTAGTAATATATATATATTAGTATATATGTGTTTGCATGTGGTTCAATAAAATACATTTATAAAAAAGTTTTAAATAATCAAACAGTATGTTAACAAAGGATAAAAGAAAACTCAAAAGTAGAGTCAATACTCTAAGAAAACAGAGAATATGGATGTCATGCTATAACGCTTTATTTCTGTCTTCAGGCTAAGGCAAATATCGGACTCTTAATATATGGACAAAAGCAATTTTAGTGCTTAATAATCAAAAGAAAAGAAAAATCCTAGGGATTAGCCAAGTCTTTTCCTAAGAGTTAGAGCTCCCTTTTATATTACTGTTGAATACATAGCCTATGTCATCAGTTGCAGACTTGTTTGTATCATTAAGCACTATTGTGATCAATCTTTTCCCTCTAAAATCTCATTCTACTAAAACTTTAAAATTTGTAAAGACTTCTAGTTCCTCTGCCCTTTTTAAAGTCAGGATTTAAGGAGCTAAAGTTTGTAACAATTCAAATGTTGTTTGCTAAGGTGCTAAATATGCTCAATATGGTAACAGGTGCTAAGTGTTTGGATATTTGCCCTGAAAGATTTTCATAGAGCAGTACAGAATTTCCTACAAGGCTGCTGATAGTGGATGGTTAGATGGTAGGTAGACAAGGATTTTTTTGTTGTTGCTACCATATTTTTATTTTTTCAGAATAATTTTATTAATATTTTGAGTTAAAATTTTCTTTAAAATAAACAGTGTAGGTCTATCTTGTGAGCATGGGGAAGCTACTGGCAGAGGAGAGAAGGCTATGATAATCAGGTGGATTCTTAGAGGACCACTCTGGCTGCCCTGTGGTGGAAAGATTGAAGTGAGTTGAGCTTGGAGGCCAGCGTGCATCCGTCAAGATATAATGAAAGCTAAATGAAAACCAAGAAGCAAATCATTTGTAGAGTTTCCATGTCTGCTGTTGTTGTGGTTTGTGTTCCTGTGGCCATGCCCCAAGCTTCATGCAATCATAGATAAGACCAAATCTAGCATTTGTGATTGGTTCACTGTCTAGTGCTCGGATTGGTGGGGTGGATGTTTCCCCCACCCAGGGGTGGAGCCAGGATACAATATAATGGTGGGAAGAAAGTGTGTCTGTCCCTTTTGCTGGTTGGAGCTTACTGTTTGCAGCCAGCCATGAAGGGTGCCCCGCCATGACCCCCTGCAGCTTGGAGCCAGCTGAGTATGGACTGAAACCTCCAACCTGTAAGAAATAAACCTTCCCTTCCCAACTTTGGGTGTCAGGTATTTTGTCTCAACCATGAGAAAGAAAAGTAACCAAGACAGCCGTGTCCTTGAGGCCCCTTTTCATTTGGTACTTGTGACGCTGTACCCTGTGATTCTGTGTCTCAGGCTGGCCTCTCCCACTGGAAACTACAGTAAGGATGGAAACCAGTCCACTTTCTCTTAGTACAAGCACCTGCTATGGCTCTGTGCTGTTTTATTCATTTATTTATTTAATTTTTTGTGTTATTCTCAGAAACATGATTTGCTCCATCCCTCATGCCAAGAAATCCCTTTTCTCTTTCTCTGATTACCTAGAGTTTAACTCTTCTTTTTCAGAGCTCTTACACAAGTAGAAACTTTCATTTGAAATTGAATCCAAACACACTGGGTGAAAAGATAATATAAACAATAACTTCCATTTTTGCATGTTTGTTATTAGCTATATGTTAGGAATGTGTCTCTCGATGAGAACAGTACTTTATGTTTTTAGTGTTTCACAAAGGGCAGCCTTGGGTCAGCAATATCAAAATTGAATGAAAGCTTGATCTATGCAGGAACTGGAGCTTACATGAGGCTTCTGGACTGAGAATCTGATGGTAGGATCTAGGATCTGCAGTTTTAACTGGCACCCCATTATTTCTAATATTAGCAATCAAAGATCTCAGTTTTGAGAAAGCTAATTCAGTATGTACCAGTATTAAACTAATTATTTTAATTGAATTATTAACTTTATTTGAGCTCCATGAAGTTTATCTTTATCTTTTGTAAGAAATATCCAATAAATTCTGTTTATTTATTGATGCAGCTTCCAAAGGTAATAAAATAAGAGCTGGCAGACAGCGAAGTTAATGAGTAAAGAGAAAATGTAAATGGTGTGTTGAGATCTAGATTGCTCAGATACGCAGTCCACATTGGAAAATAAAAAAGATACTTGTTAACAATTCATAATATTCACCACAAACCACTCATCTCCCCATCGTGTATTGTTAGCCGGAATCTTATCTCCATGGTGTGGTTTCTATATTCTGATTTAATCCAGTTTCCTGCCCTCTCAACCTCACTGTGTTCACTGAATAGCAGGAGTTGTGCTCGTCAAAATATTTTTAAGTGCTTAACTGCTATGGTTTGGATGTCCAATGTCCCCCAGAAGTCACTGTGTTATAGTCAAGGTGCCCCGAGTGGCCCTTTTGAAGGCAGGGTCTAATAGGTTTGTTATTCTTTAGGGGCACGTCTTTAAAGTGGTTTGTGGAACCCGGGCATCTTTCTCTTTCTCCCTACTTTTCTGCTGTTCAGTAAGCAGTGGGCTTCCTCAGGCACCCCCACCATTGCCACCTGTCTGCTGGAAGCTCAAGTCTGAACTGGAACCCTCATGGTTGTGAGTCAAAATAACCCTTTCTCTATATGTTGCTATGCTAAGTACTTCATCGTAATGATGGACAGCTGGTTCACACAATATCTCTTAATGTGCCTTGCTTTCTTTTCTTTTTTTCATTTTAAAGAGGGTAAAACCAATCAAAATAAACCAGTGTAAGTGATACAGGACTGACTTCAAAACCTTATGAACTCAACAATAGTTACCATAATGCCTTTCATTGTCTTCAAAATAGCTACAGATACCTTCAGACATAGTAAAAATTGAACAGAACGGAATAGAATAGAAACAATAAAAACAAAATAACGAATTCAATAAAGGATTTCAAAACAAATGAATAGTAAATCCAGGACGGCTACCATAATATGTCTTGCTATCTTTTAAATAGCTGCTCATGCCATCAGATTAACATAATCAAACAAAATAAAAGAGGATAAAACCCAACCCAACAAAACAATGAAAATGGTGCGGTTTCTACGCAGGTATCGCTTCCTGGTGAGGCCTGGTTCTCTCCCTCCACAGTCCGTGAATGGTGCTGACTCACGGAGAGAGGCTCGGGTCTGGCTGTCCCCACTCTAGTATGGTACTGGTTTCATCTAGTCTTTCAGTGTTGATAAATGATGCTTTTCTCTACCCCTTTCACCAACATTATCACAAAACCAGTGGAGTCAGTTTCTTCCTGTACTCTCCTTGCTTCTTGCAAACTGTTGCCCCTCTCCCCTCCTACAAAACTCCAGCTTCTTAGGGACACTCTTATTAAAGGTGGATGTGAAGCTCACAGTGAATAAATGTATAACCAGCACATATACGATATTTAAAATTTTATTGACTTTATATCTTCCTGTGGTATCTTTTATTTTTTCCCTTTCGTTACTCTCTCGGTTCCTTTCTCATTGCTGGGGCAAAATATCTGACACAAGTCAAAGGAGAAAATGTTTATTTCAGTCCACAGTTGGTAGAGGTTTCAGTCCATGGTCAGCTAGTTCCAAGGCAGAGGGGTAGTACAGAGCAGAATCAGTGTGTGGCAGGGGGCAGCAAACAGGAGGCTGCTTACTTTGTTTTCCCTGTACATTCCATACAGCTTCTTAGCCCATGTCTGTGTCACTCACATCCAGGATTTGGCTTCCAATTAGTCACATCCAAAACTAAGCTAAACCAGTAAGTAGACTAATTCAGTGATACCCAGCCTTAATTCAAATTCACACACCTTGTATCCAGCCACCTCCGACCTCCCCCACCTAAGCCCTTGAGACGTTGGGGGCACATCGAGGTACAAGTCATATCAGTTACGTTTTCATTTGTTTACATTTCTTATCTCTTGTTTTTTTTAGGATTATTTTTTATTAGTACATATTAGTAGTACATAATGATTACATTCATTGTGAGGAATCAGTCCATGTACATAACACATCTTAATTCTCTCTTTATAATGTTTCCTACTTTCCACTCCCTCTCCCATTCCTGCATCTCTTAGTACCCTTCCTTTTGCAAAAGTTCTGACTACCTATTCCCTATTCCATTTTTAATTTTCTCTTTAATGTGTTTATACTTTGAGTTTTTATATAAGAGAAATCATGCTATGAATAATCTTGTGTGTCTGATTCATTCCATTTAATGTTTTGGTCTCAAAGTGCATCAATTTTCTTACAAATAACTGAAATTTATCATTTTTATGGCAGAGTGGTACCCCATTGTGTGTGTGTGTGTGTGTGTGTGTGTGTATATATATATATATATATATATATACCAGAATTCACTTTGTACTGTGAATGCAGCATTTTGCCTGGGACATTTATTTAGAGTAGTGCTAAGCTTAAGAACTAATTTGAAAAGAATATGTTAACTTCACCATATTCAGAGTTCTCAAATTAATGCATAACATAACTTTTTATTCTGTTCCATATGCCTTACTACACTTTTATAGAATTTTTACTTAAGACTTTTGTAGTTTTAGGTAAAGCTATTAATTATTTTTACTAATATTGGTTGTTGTATAGTCTTTCATTAGTTCTTTTTCTCTTGTATTTTTCATTCAGTTGTCACTATATTTAGAAATTTATTTTTCAAATAAAACCATCATAACTTCTACTAAATTCTGAGTTAATTTTCTTCAATTTGTAAGTCCAGTAATTGTGGGGTTTTTTGTCTTCCCTTGAACTAACTGACATTGAGACAATTAAAGAAGAATGGCATTATACAAGTCAGCACAGAGGCCCCTGTGGTCATTTGTGTGGTGTTTGATGGACCAGTTTAATGAGCTGCCACCTGAGCATCTCTGAAATTGGAGAGTAAACTTCCCTCCCTTATGAAATTGCTCTGAGAATTAAAGGAGCTAATGATGTTAAAATTGTTCATACGGGCTTCAGAGCATACGCTTTCTTTAAATATGCAATAAGATGGAAAATTGAAACTTTTCTATGAGCTGTGGGTTTGGTTTCTAGCCTTAGAAGACAATGCTTTAGTGGTCAGACACCCTCTCTGCAACTCGCTGATCAGTAGTCTAAGTGACCATCTGAACTTCCATTCACTGTATTGTATTAAATCAAAGCCAAGTGTCTCTGGGGGCCATATTTTTTTACAATAGTAGTGAATCCTAGGTCTACTTAGACAAACACTTTGGTTTTCTCCTAGCCAGTGTAGACAGGAAGGGGATGTCTTATTCAAGGAGAAGGTAGAATTTCCAAGGGTTCATCTCAGGGATGCTGAGTTGACTACTAGATGGACAGGCAGGACTCTTGTTACTCTGATAGAAACTTACTGAGTAGCAAACACTCAGAGCTAACCTAGTGTATTACCATGGAATTTAATGCACAGTAGTTAGGACAGCTTTAAAATGCCTTCAGGCTGGGGGTTTAGCTCAGTGGCATAAGCTCCTGCCTTGCAAGTGTGCAGTTGTGAGTTCAATCCCCGGTACCAAATAAAATAAAATAAAAAAATAAAATTCCTTCAGGAGTGGATGGTATGCATGAACATAGGCATGTCCTGCTCCTGCCTCCTCCCTGGAGAATTGAAAAGGTGAATGTCTGACTAGAGCTTCCGTTGACCAGAAGACAGGAGAGAGAGAGAGAGAGAGCACATTGGGTGAGTAATGATGTACTGACTCCCCTTTGCTCTAATAGATATCTTAGAAGATACTTATAGTCTACATGATGGGATATTTAATATGAACCCCCAAGCCCAGGGGTCCAGGCTTTAAATTTTGGCAGGATATTCTTGAGAGGATAGGAGGTCAGATAGCCATGGCTAGAGATGAGCTGATGATTGCACCACCCATGTCAGAGGGGAGCAAACTATAAATCATCCAGTGGGGAGACCATGTATGTCCCAGTTGAGAGCCATCATTTAGCTTCCTGGCACCACAAGCTGCCCCACCTGATTGACCCCTGCTATGTGCTATGTGGGTCTTTTCCCATCTGCTTCTTTTCCAGCCAGATTTCAGAGGGGTCTGAAGCAGCAGTGTGTGTGGCATGAAAAAGTAGAAGGCAGATTTTCTCTGCCTCACTCTCAGTGCTTTGCACTGGACTAAAGCTGGTTTTGTGCTGCAGAGAAGTTTGCACTGGAGAATCAAGTGTTAGATTGCTTTGAACTGATTCATATAGAAAATTAAGACTTAGATATCACAATGGGACCCTTTTGTAACACATAATTGTGGAGTTTGGGATAGCATACTAGTTTATTCCAAGATGAGGAAGAAATATCCTACAAAACAATTCAAAAGCAGCTGTTAAAGAAAAATAATTTTATTTCCTGTTATTCCTCAAGACATTTAGACCAATTATTCAAGAAGTTATCCATATCTCCATAGGATGTTACAAGTGAACAAAACAGAATCTTGATAGAAGAACCAGTAGTGTTGTCAAAATAATGATGATATCTGCTCATGGAAATTCCTCAGGGATGAGTTAATAAAATTACTTATGTCAATGAATGCATTCTACTTACTGATATTTTCAGCTCAACCATATTTCGTTCATATGGCCATCCAAAGAAAGACATTTATAGTATTTTGGTTTGTGCCATAAAACTTTGTCTCAGACACCCATGTTCAAGGTCATAGTTACTTGTCCATTAATACAGTAGGTAAATTGTCATTGAAGGTAAAAATGACGCTTCTAAGACATGTGTGACAGGGGTTGGAAAAGAAGAACTGTTAGCCAGCCAGCCACGATTCTGTGATTCTCCTGCTTTTCACTTAGTAAACCACTGCCCGACACTTCATGTTCTCCCTTGAGTTTTTAATTTTTAAGTTACCGGAGTAGAATAGCACCCAAAATGAATCTTAGCACTTTAGTTGAGGCCAACACAACAGGAAGATACAAGACTGTGGATGACTTGTCAGAAGGAAATTTATTTATGGACTTTACAAATTTCCTGTGGGTATTGCTGATAAGTATCTGATATCATTTACAGGACTCAGTTCTCTCACATTTTATGACTCTGTTGTCTTTAACATATGGCTTCCAAAATTCTTGCTAAAGGAGAAAAGGCATGAAGGTCATGCTGGGAATTCAGGCTTCCTTCAGTGGACCAGGAGTCCACTGGTCATCATTTATTTGCAGAGCATGCCGTACTACAAGAGTAGATGGAACTGGTAACAGCCTGCCAGTCACTACCACCTGTCTTATTCTACCTAGATTCAAACTTTCTTGTTTACAATCATGTTTTTAATTTTAAAACCATTTTAAGTTGAAGAGTACAGGACAGATAGTCTTCCATTTGCAGAGCTTTGTACCTACTGTTCGTTATCACTTGGGTGATCTTCCTATAGAACTTTTATCTCAACTCAGTGGTTCTTCCCAGAGGGACTTTTTCTTACAGTTCCAGATCAGGTAGACTTGCCACCCACTCAGATATACAATAACACATTCAACTCATGCTCTAACCTTTTCTTTGTCTTAAATATTTATATGAATTGTGTAGCTTGTAGGAAGCTTAGAATAAATGTGAATTTTTGTCTTTTGCATCAGGCTTTAAATCCAGAAATTCTCTCTGGACTATGTTAAAAATATCTTAGGTTAAATAAATCATTTTATTACAAGTAGGTTTTTTTAGATATTTAATGAAGATTATGCACTTCTGTGCTTTTTTATGTTTTTGTTTTCACAATGACTTTTCAAATAAATTTAATTTAATTATTAAGAATTCTGTTTTCAAAATGAGATACATAATGTGAATGCTGGGTGGTTTGATTGTCTCATGTTTCATAACTAAATTTGTAATTGTTTTGTGTTTTTCTCCCATCAGCCTTGATGAATTGGGTGTATTTTTAAGTCTCCTGCTAATGGAGAAAAGCCTATAAATATGAGGGTGGGATGAAATAGGGTGGAAAGAAGATCAGCAACAGATTTTTGTGCTGCATGAAAGTAAGTAAAGGTAGTGCATTAATCACTTTCCCATCAAATTTGAGTGGTATAAGACTTGAACTTCCTTATCTTCCTTCAGATAAGGAATGTAGCTGTTGATCATAGCTATGTTTAATAGATATGTTAGTAGAAGTCCAGAGAGCTAAACAACTATCCCATATTGCCATCCTGTGAGTGTTTGGGCTGTATATGCTTCAGAGATTCTCTTTTAAGTATGTTGCCTACCTATAAAAAATTAAGAATATCATTCAAGGCAAAAAAAGTGTTCTACATATTGTATACATTCAAAGTTTTTCCACAAGATTATGTAAAACATCAAAGTAACTTTCAAAAAAAAACTATTCAAGTTGACAGTCTCACTAACCACAGTTCACTGTTTTTTCAAATCAGAGAACTCTGAGACGTCGTATTTGTATTCATGCAGTCTGGACAGATGTGTCAAAATCTCCTTGTTTATATATTTCTGCTCATGGTATGAGTAGTGCGAGAATAAAAACCATCAGTGACTCTCCCAAAAAGTGGCCTGCTTTCTGACTGCTTGAAAAACTAACTAGTTACATCTTTTAGAAGAGAACAAACTCAGAATATATACCCTTTACTCCTTTATAACACCAAAGTCATTTCCAAAGATGAAATTGTCTGCAGAAAAATAACAATGCAATTAAGCATATTCTTTATGCATCATTCAGGAATTACAAACAACTGAAACTCTTAATAATGTTATTCCTTAGCTGTATTATCCTGAAAAATAAAGATGTAAGATGATAATTAAGGTACTGATTCATGGCATTGCAGAAGAACAGAATTAATGAAATTTCCCAATGCAATTTATATGATCATAGGTATTAGTCATTACAGATAGATCACTGCTTTTTTTTATGACTGCAACGATAAACGATTAAAAATAATTCATTGCAAAAACCAACATGTCACGGGACTACCTTCTTAATCAACTGGAAAAGCATTAATTTAGTGCTGCCAGGACTTTTATATATTTGTTTGATATTTTTAAATCTTTTTTCATAAATTAGTGCCTAGGAGTCTCTCTTTTTTTATTCATGCATTATATATGCAATGATTTGTCACTAATTGCTAAGCACAGGGCTAGATTGTGATTGCCAAAAAGGAAATAATTCATGGCCATTTTCCCTGTGAATCCCAGTCTTTAGTTCACAAATGTGTAGATCAGTGAAAATGACTACATGAACATTCTGTTGAATGATACAGGGAAAGCAGCCCTGCCTAGAAGGCTGTCTTCTTGGAGAAGATATTTTGTACTGGGGCCTGAAAAATGATAGGTCCTGAAACAATTCTTCAATGTTTAATTTGGGTCAAATATTCTTCATTTTGTTCCTAATAAGCTTTCATTCCCCATACTGAGGCTTTTTCTTATCAGTTCCAAGTGTCACTAGGGTAAATATTGACAAGAAACTGTAGACAGACATCAGTAAATCTTTCTTGTGATGGATTTCTGGATTCTGAGATCTCTACCCTTTAGAATTTTTTTCACAGTTTCTTTCAGTAGATGACCGCCTGGCCTTTGACACTTCAACTGATCATTGAAAATATTATTTTACTCCACTTTCTGAAATACATTGTCCCAGGACTGATTTATTGTCCACTGCCAATAGGCATGGACTTTGTGTCTATTTTAATTCTTGTTTCCCAAATGATTGTGATATATTGGCTTTATTTTACTAGTATGATTTACCTAATCAAAATTATTTTATTACAGTAAGTTCTTCCAGTTTTTAATCAGATTTTCTGCATCTGTTGCCTTCCTTGATGTGGAGCTTCTTCACTATTTCTATATCCATTGGATTTGTCTCCTTTTATTTGTTCTGACAGAATCTGTCCTCTTTTTTCCACAAGGGATCTTCTGGTACAAAGAAATCCAAAGATAAAAATAAAACCTAGTTTGAAAAAATAAATACATTGTCACTAAAATGGCTACTGTTACTAATTCAGATATTATCATAGATACATGTTGGAATTAACAATAAAATAAATGGATGTTGGAAAAGGGAAGCCTGTTTCTCACTGTTGGAACCAAAAGTTATAAATAAGCAAAGGGAAGGGACTACAGTGACCCATGTTTATCTCAGTCTGGTCCAGATGGACATAAATAGAAATATCTGCAGATATGAATTCATTAGTATTCAGGTGTATATGTTATTTTGTTGTTTGTTTTTATAATTGCATTTATTGGTATTTTAGGTATATGTATTGATCAGAGACATTATAGGGAATTTGTACCTGTACATAATATAACTCAATTGTTTTATTTTCTCTTTTCATTTCTTTTCTTTTTTCTTTTTTGTTTTCTTTTCTCTTGCTCTGTCAGCTGAGAAGGCATAGAAGCATGAATACCCCAGTAGCAATAACTACAAATTTTGGATTCTAATACTATCCTAATACCAAAGACTCCTTAGGGAAAATTGTTTGATTGTAAATCTGGGATACAGAATAAACAATAAGCCTGGATTGTTTTGTAGTAACAGAAAATAAATAAATGCTGGAAGGTAGCAAACAAAAACAAAGTAACACAATGAAGAAAAAGGGCTATAAAGCAAAATGAAGGAATGTCCAATGAAGCAATTTGAGTAATTGTATAAATAATGTGTGATTGTATTATGACCAAAAATCCAGGATAAATACACATGAATCAAAATAGAAATAAATAAATGATTGAACAAAATAGATTAATGGAAAAGAACAGACACATCTATTTGCAAACAGTATCTGCAGATTTCCTGATTGTATAGATTTCTTCCCTCTCAGATGGAATGTAACATCCTATTCCTGAAACTTAAGCTACATGTACAGTAATGGCTTTGTTTCAAAGAGTACCGTATGAAGGGGAAAACAAGAGTAAATTTACAACTAATCAAACAAGCAAATGAACAGAAGAGCCCTGACAAACTCCACCTCCACAGGTGACTGATTTCAACTTCAGTGGCTGTAAGTCCTGTAGGTGGCCTGGGCTTTGACAAAATGTGACAAAAGTAACACTTTACATCTTCACTTGTCCTTCCTCAAGCATACGGTCCCTGCCTAATTATGATAACAATGCATGACAAGTGCTAACTGAGGGACATTGTATGAAATACAAACCAGCACTTCTCAAACATATCCCACATCTCAAGAACATATCAACAATGGGGAAAGTTTGAGAAACTGTCACAGACAAGAGTTGTCTAAAGAACCATAGTAAATAAATGTGATGTGATGTCTTAGGTAGGTTACTGGAGCAGGAAAAGACTTTAGCGAAAAATAGTGGGAACAAAGTATGAATTTATAAACAAATACATATAAATATTGAAACAGATTTGCATCATAATGCAAGATGCTCAACTATAGGATAAACTGAGAATGGTAGTTAGGAATGCAGCATAGGTATAGTCCTTGAAATTTTAAAAATAAAAATGTGCTGTTTTTTTAAACTACTCTTAATATATGTATAGTTTATAAGGCATAAAACAAGAAAAGGGACATAAAATTTGGAGGGACTATTTTTAAGAGAGTTTAACCAACATAATTGAGAAGTATGACACAGAAGAAAGTGGAGATTTTGACAAAAATAAGGTGTCTTCTGTTTTAATATATTTTAGTATTCACTCAAAAAATTAGAGTTAGAATTATGTAGTGTACACATATGTGCAGGTGTAAGAAAGATGCATAGTTCTGATAGTTCTTCAAATGAGTTCTTTCATTTTCTTTGATCTTGGGAGATAAACAGATAAAACCCTGCAACCATCTAAAATGCATTACTTATTCCTTATCTCTCATGTTCAGAGTACTGCTGATATTTATAAATTCAGGTTTTATCTTGGGAGTTGCTTTGGAGTAGTGGAGTTACTGAGCCTGTGTGCAAATCCAAACTCCAGGTGTGCTAAGACTCTCCGCCTGGGAGAAGCTGAATAATTCACAGGGAGAAGAGCAGGAAGCATACATGAGGTCACTGCCCTGCAGTACCTTCGAGCAGATTCTTTGGAATGATCAAAAACATCAGATAGACCACCAAAAGGAAACAGACATAGATCATTTCTTCTGTTATGTTTCCAAGAAGTTGTCTTCATATAGCCATGTGAGTGACAACCAAAGAGAAAATGCTGGTTAATTTGCCTGGAATTTTGCTCATGAGCTTACTACTTATGTCACAATGAAAAAAAAATATTAGGGTGAGAACCACACTCCTAGCTTTGCCAAGATATGGAAGGCAGCAGTGAACTTTCTTTTAAGAGGAAAATTACACAGAGCTAGTGTCAGGAGACAGGTCTCAGTCTGACTTTATTTGCTTCTTCCTCACTGTGGCTGTTCTCTGACTGCAGTCTCGAAACACTTAGCACAGCAGAATTTCAGAGATTAACAAAACTCAATCCTTGTATTTGAAGAGGTAAATGCTAGATGAGAAATGTGACAATTACAAATGTTGTAATGAACACTGTGGATGCGAGTTATACACCTAGAACCATAAAAGGGGTGGCAAGGAGCCTGCAACTTCTCTGTACCCAGAGGAGGACATTTCAGTTAAACTGTGACATAAATCATGAGTAACAACATGAAGTTCTGCAAAAGTAGAAAGGACATTCTGGATTTAGGTGACAGAATATGCCAAAACATGATATAGGGAGATGATTATAGATAATTAAGATTGATAGTTAAGAGGTTGGAAATTGCCATTTCAAGTTGCAGAGTACTGTGTGAAGGTCAGATCCTGGCACAGGTTAGGCATGGTGTGTGTATGGGAGTCAGAATGAGGAGGGAGGTAGGAGACACGTTTGGAGATAGACCAGTGCCCAGTTGTAAAAGACCAGGTGAAGAATTCGGAACATCAGGCAAGAAGGAAAAGTTGAATGATAAATGAATTGAATATTAGTATTCAATATTAAAAAAAAACACATTGGGATAATTATACTACTTACTAACACTTTTATTTGCACTGCCACAAAACTTAATGTTCTGTATTTATCTATAATTCTTAACACTATGAGCTAATGAGGGTGATGTGCTAACTGTAAAGATTTTATAGCTGAAAACTGCTGCCTTGCTCATTAATGTGCAATGACAGAATTGCCATTACATTCTCTTCTTCTGTATCTTCAGCAAATATTTTAGAATGTCACCAAGTGTGAGCCAAGAAAATCAGACATCTTTCAGATGTCTACCCAGAAGAATAGATCTTCAGGCCTTGTTTATTCACCACATACTTGTTAACTACTTACTATATATGAAACCCATGCCAGGGGCTATTTATGGAAAGGTGAAAGATTGCTATCTATTAAGGGAACCACGTAAATAAATAAGCAAGGTGAAGTATTCATACTGTGCTCAGAGCAGTTTATGGAAAAAACAGTGAGAGTTTAGGAAGAAATAGGTCAAGTTGGTTTTCTTACATGTGCCTGGTTGGGCCAGCAAAAACTTTTCAGATTAACTGGCCCTTGAATTGAGTTTTGAATGCTAAGCTCATAGGCAGGAGGTAGATCAATGGAGGGTATTTCTTCAGGACTGTGGTTATTATGTATGGAGGTAGGGAGTGCAGAACAATTTTGGAAACTCTAGAAGGTTCCTTAGTTCAAACATGAGTTTATATGCAGTACCTTCCTACTGGGTACAACTCACAGTGAAATCTGTGAGAAGACCCCCCACACACACACCCATAGTGATGAACCTGTGCCAGACACCATCAATATGGGCTCTCTTCTTGTTTTAGTGAGTAATTAAGTAACTTACTGTAAAATGACAGTAGCAGGACCTAGCCCATAGAATGAGAATTACGTGAATTAGTATAGGGAAGCATATGTGTAAACTCATGTTTTAGATTCAATCTTGGTCAATTTATAAATTACTTGGATGAAGAGGTAACTCCGCTGTCTATAATACTGAATTTCACCTATAGGAATGCTTTGTGTGGTTTTGTTTATTTAGATCTTATGTATGGATTCAATTACAAACATGCTGTCTTCTATCTGTAACGTTTATCATGTATTTTTCTAATGTATCTGAACTGTGTACATAAGTAATTAAAAATGTTAAAAAAATGAGGTAAGGCTCTGTTATATAAACACATTTAAAATAGTCCTTACACAGGCCCTGTGTTGTTGGTCTTCCTGCTAAGCTAGGGCCCATTAACTCAAAAGCCCACTGGTTACATCTCTAACACATCCAATTTTCCTTAAAAGTAGCAGATTTTTTAGCCACTTAAAACACTCCTGTTTTGCATATCTAAAAATTCTAAACTCAACATCTGTTACATAAGATACACCCCAGGACTCCAAAGGACCCTAAGCCATTCCTGCCTGTCAGCATTCCCTGGGCCAGAGACTCAGTCCCCACCATCTCCAAGAAGAAAACTGCCCTCTCCGATCTGTTTCTCCCCAGGAATTCTTTCCCCTCTCTGCCTATTGGACAGCAGCCCCAGGCACATGGCCTCTGAAGGGTCTCATGCTATAAGGGGTTTTCTTTTCTCTCCCAAACCATTAAATCATCTCCCAAACAAAGGTCAGTGTATACAGCTGCCACCCTTGGGCCATATCTTGTCCCAGAGCAGCCACTGCCCCCATCTCTGAAGTTATTCCAGGATCTGACATTTTTATTTCATTTGAATATTGAATTTTTCTTGTGAGAGCTTTTGAGTAGTTTATGCTTCTTATAGTAATTTTGATTTTCCAAATATCAGTTCTATTTAGAATTCTCTAGCTTGCTCCAGGAATTGTATTTTGTACATCAGTATCAACATCTAAATTTTGAGCTTACTGTTTTGATACCTAGAAGTACATATCTCCTCTTATTATTTCATGTAATTTCTCTTGCTTTTCCCCTGCCTTTATTGTGTTTGCCCTGTTTTAAATGGGATAGTGATATGCCCTAAAACAGATCCCTTGGAGTTTTAATTGGGATTGCAAAGTGTTGATAATTTACTTAGATGAAAAACTAACTCACCTCTGTATAATACTGACTGTGTTACTAATGGAAGATATGTTTCATATATTTAGGTCTTCTTTTATGTTCTCTGTTTTATATTTTTCTGGATGTAGATTTTAATAACTTTAGACTTATATGTTTTATATATTTATTGTGTTTGCAAATTGGATATTTTAAAATATTTATATGGTAGCTCTAAAGTATGAAAATTCTAGGTTCTTTAAGTGATTATTTTGTACCTTATTCTTTCATTGAACCTTTTCATTAGTTCTATCTTACATTTACTTAACAGTTTTCTAGTCACTTTAGAGAAATTGATTGTTTATTTGATTGTCACTAAAATGATACAGCAGGTAAGGTGGTAACACCTGTAATCCCAGCATGCTGGGAGCTGAAACAGGAGGCTTTCAAATTATAACCAGCCCAGCCCAGCCCAATTTGGACGTTTTAGCTACTTGATGAGACACTCTCTTTTTAAAGAAACCAGGGATATAACTCAATGCAAAGGGTCTGAGTTCAACCCACAGGACCATGGAAAGAAGGAAGGAAGGGAGGAAGAGAAGAAGGGAGGGAGGGAGGGAGGAAGGAAGGAAGGAAGGAAGGAAGGAAGGAAGGAAGGAAGGAAGGAAGGAAGGGAGGAAAGGATTACAAAAATGTTAAATCTCTTGTGTGGCCATGTTTTATATTCTTCCTCATTTTTAATATTGTTTATCTTTTGATTTACTATTGATAATTTCAAATAGGTGGCCTTTTGAAATGCTCTACCATTTTCAGTCTATTTTGTTTATTCTTTTATTATTCTGTGTAATTTTATTATATTCTTATCTTGTACATATTTTCTCTACATTATTAACTTGAATGATTAGTTTATTTTCAGTGTCCCACCACACAAATATATGTGAACTGTGGCTTACCCCGAATGACGTGTTACTCATTTAATGCTTTTGGGTTTCATAGATTTATGTTTTTATGATATGGTGTTGAGGTTATGGGCACATGTATTGCAAGCCGACTTCTTCCTGGAAATCCTACACAAGCCCAGTTCTTCTCCTGAAGCCGAGCCTCACTCATGGGTCCCCTCTTCTTACGCACTGTAGCGTTTCCTCACCACCTACACCAACCCTCATCTCCTTTGCTATGTATCGATCCTTCTATGTGACTCATATATTGTGAGGACAGGAGCCAGGTGAGACACATCTGCTTTCCATCAGAATTAACTTAGCATCATCATGTATTGCATTTTTCTATGATGTGAGCTTTATCTTTGGATATTTTTGGTTTCTGCTGATCCTTTGTTCTTTCACAGTAGCCGAAGGATGAGCTTGAATAATCAAATTAAAGGCTTTCGGGGAGAATGGCTGTCTTTCAGTAAATGTACGCACTGCAAATGAAGACTTGTCCACATGTCATGTGTAATTAGATGCACGGATAATCTAATTCTGCTGCACACAATAACAAAACATGTGCAGACCTAGGGGATTCAGATGTAATCTGTAACACTTATAATCAAACCAGAAAGATAAGAGCCTGTATTGAAAGCCATATATATTGCATAACACTATGGCATTTCTTGTCTTGCATCCTCCCGAAAATATGTATCCTAGAAGCAATGAGAATTGATCAAATCCAAGGTCTTCGGAGGAGAAACACTATGTGTGGTGGGGTAAGAATGACCACAGCACATGAGTTCACAAAGGTAACTATTTTGAGGGCCACCTGATCTTTTTCTTCCCATTTCTTTAACTACCGAGGAAACATTTTTATTGTCAACTGTTTGATGTACCTTTGTTTTGACTTGTGAATGTTTACCCTATTAAAGAAAGTCTTTTCTATTTTACAGATAGATGTGTTTTTTTTTTTTATTTTGGGGTCTTTTTGTCTGCTATTTTATAGAATATAAAATTTATTTTACTCCAGTTGTAATAGGTGCCAGTGAAAGTTTTTCTTTTCACCAGAATTAGTGATTCTGGTGTTATCATCTTATATTATTATGTAGTATCAATCAGGTTATATTTATTCTGAGGCAATGAAGTAAGTTACATGTACCGGATTTGAGACATATCAGAACTGCCCCTGAGATCTCAGAAGATTCGGCTATCCAGTCATAAAATGGTATAGGGGTCTCCATTGAGATAAATCCTACCTAAGAAATGATAGAGGGTTAAATAGATAATTTAATTAATTAGAAATGATAAAACTAAGCTAGGGATATAAGTTTTTGCAGTTAATTTGAAACATAGAATTTCCAAAAGTAGAAATTAAACCAGACTCAGAGAGAACACATCAAGACATATCAAATTCAAGTAAAAAGCTAAGAAAAAAGGAAAAGTAGACAAACAAGTACTACTTAGTAAAAGAAAGGAAAATGTTTTTCTAATAGAGAATGGATGCTTGACAAATGATAGGCAGGTGTGTTGACAGGTGTTATGGTTTAGATTTGGGCTGCCCCTAAAAACCTGATGTGTTTGGGAGCTGATTGGATCATGGGGTGCTGTGCTTAGCAGTGGATTCAGCCACTGAAGAATCCATAGCTGAGTGTGAGGTGGAGAAGGGTCAGAAGAGTCGGGTCCCCGGACACGGCCTGAAGAGCTGTAGCTCTCTCCATGGACGCCCCCTGCATTCTCTGCTTCCTGGCAGTCCTGACAGCCAAAGCTTTCCTTTGCCACCGGCCCATGCAGTGGTGGTGCTTTTCCTCAGAGCTGCCCACTATGGACTGAAACCTTTAAAAACCACGAACCCCCAAAAATCCTCTCCTTTAAATTGTAGGTTTCAGGTGTATTTTGTCCCAGCAGTAAGAAAGTGTGGATGTGGAAGGGCTGGGTACTTTGAAGATACAAGATACGTTTTGACAAGTGGATTTGTTTTATAATAACATTTCAAATGGGAAAAGTAAGAAGCTAAAGGTAAATAGAGGATATAATGAGACATGAAGGAAAATATTTCCAGGCATACATTTCTTAAGCTAAAACCCTCTTGTTATTTTGACAGGCGAGGACTCTTCAGAGCGTCTCAAACCAGAGCTGGGTGGATGAGTCTCCATGGGGATTTGGTCATGCAAGGAATTACACAACTTCTGCACATGGTGCCCTCATAGGAAATTAATTATATGGTCCATTTACTAATATTTAAGATAAACTGGTGAAAACAAGAAATAGCATAGCCTCACTTCTTTCCATTCTAAACGAAATGCCAAAGAGAGCTGTGCAGTCCCTTCCTTTGTCCACACTGAGGCTGATTCTCTCCCCATGATGTGCTCATTGGAAAGTTCTGGAATTATGGCTTCCATGCCATAGAGGTTAGTAATACAGTGGAGAATGCCTGGGATACTTTACTGAGAGAGTGGCTATTTTAATTCGGAGGCAAGAAAATCTAGAGTCATGAGTGGATTTCAGTTTTTATCCCTGAATTTAATATTTTCACCAAGAACTACAAGAGACTATAAAAGAAGCCCCTTAATTCTGCTTCAGACACTAAGCTTGGGGTTTCAGGCACAACCCTGAAAAATAGCTTGGCAATGCACAGTTGCTCTAGGGAGCTACATAAAGCTTAGTAAAGATGGCTGTTTGCAAAAAAAAAAAAAAAAATCCTGACTAGATAAATGAAAGAATAATTGGATTTGGAAATACAGGCAAAATAAATTGTAGGAATCTAATACGGTATAACTCACCTAAGGATCAGAGCGGTAATGCTGGACTTTGAAAAACACATTGATTTTTTTTTTCAGATTTATTCTAGAAACATTCTTAAATCAGGAAACTGCTTGTCACACCCTCTGCTGAGTGGCCGGGAATGTGTGGGACACTGCAGTGTCCTCATCACCCAGAGCAGTGCCTGGGGCACAGTTCCTCTGTGGGTAACAAAAGAGGCAAGCAAGGAGGGAGCAGAGGGAGGGAATATTAAAGGAAAGGCCTGAAACACAGAGAGCCGGCGCTCTACAGTCAAAGGGCAGTTGCCTCCCTGGAGGGATAGATGGATACACACTTGTTTTAGAAAATGCTGGAGTCCAGTGGAAAATCCATGAGTGTCAGTGTCAGTGGCTGACAATTCATGTTGCACCTTTCGGCTTTCTGATTCTTCTGCAGAATGAAATACACAAAATGATGTGTATTTCAGAGTCTTTATACCTAACATAGGAATTGCCTCAGTCTGTTCAGGCTGCCATGGCAAAATACCATAGGTTAGGTGGTTGAACTAACACAGGTTTGTTTTCTCAGATGCCTAGAAAATGGGAGTTTAACATTAAGTGTAGGCTGACTGATGAGGGCTTTTCCTGTCCTACTGATGGCTACTTTCTCATTATATCTTCACCTAGTGAGAGGAGAGGAGGGATAGAGGGAGAGATGGAGAAGAAAGTGGAGAGGGAAGGGAGACAGTGCCTGTCTCTTCTTAGGAGGCCATGGTTTTGTTTGATAAGGGCCCCACCCTTAAAATCTCACTTCTGTCCTAAAATCTATCTCCAAGAAGACTCACATTGAATATTAGGGCCTCAGCCTATAAATTTAGGGTGAGGTGGGGGCATATTAGTCTGTATCAGGGATAACAAATTCTTTTAGTAAGGTCATAAAAAACTCCCTGTATTGATAGCAATATCAAATATACATAGAATATACAATGTAGTTGACCCTCAAGCTGAGATAAAAGACCTAAAGTAGTTGTTTTGTTGAATCTAAACTAGAGGTATTTATTTATAAGTTGCCAGATTGGAATCAAATTCCATTAATAAAAAATGCAGGACCTTGGGTCCTTGTGTAAAAAATAATGAGACTTCCCCCTTTTTCTCTAAAGAGCTAGGTGCTAAGAAGTTAATAACACAGCACTGTGTTCTGTAGAGATATAAACAAACTGATGTCTGCTACATAGGGATTGTAGCAGTCTGTCCAGGTGCCACAACAAAATACCATAGGTTGGGTATGAATCAACACAAATTTATTTTCCCAGAGGTCTGGACAATGCTTTTTTGTCAGATCCAAACTAGAGGTATTTATTTATAAGTTGCCAGATTGGAATCAAATTCCAATTTAGTAACATTAGTCTTCTCAGACTAATTTAATAACACGTCATTGAATAGAAATGTGCTTTTCATTGTAAAACAGTTTATGCATTTAACAGTGAAGTTTCTGTAAATTAAAAATATAATAACATAGCTACACCACATAGTTTTTTAGTCTTCCAGACTGAATAAAAAATGTACATAACTCTGACACATCAGAATCCCAATCTGCCATTGAGACGGAGGTTCGTGGTTTGTGCTGTGAAGCTGCTGTCTAGCTGAATTTACACTTCAAAGAATGTTCCAGAGCCTATTTCATAAATCTTGGAACTCAGCACTTATATTTCAGCCTAATAAGCTCTTTAAAAAACATGCCAAGGGTGATTAAGATTTAATATTTGCTCCATGTATTTCTTAATTATGATAAAATTAGTTGAATAACAACTTATTTTAAATGACATTGTTCTAAACTATGGCTTGCTTTGGTACAATGTGTCACTTAGGGAAACACTGCAAATTGTTGCCAATCTCTTTGTTTAATATCTTAGGTAATTAATGATATTTCCCTTGGATATTGAGCTTTGGGATTGGAGAGCTGAGCTGTACTGTCTTCTCTATTTTTAGCACCCTGGAAAGCTGAGGCAGGAAGTTTGCAAGTTCTAGCCTATGGTGGTAAACTTAGTGATTTTGTGAGCCCCTAAGGAGAGGGGAGAGCTATACATGTAACTCTGAGTTCAATTCCCAATACCAAGAGAGAGGGAGAGAAAGAAAAAGAAGAGAGACAGAGACAGAAGCAGAGACAGAAGAGAATATAAAAATATATAAGGAACATTTAAATTTTTAACAGTTATTCCAGTTAAAAGACATATGGCATTTAATCCCCTTCAAAATATTCATCCTCCTTTAAAAATTACTAGTGCATTCTTGCCTTTTTCTGAAGCAGGCTGGAAATCCTCTTCCATGTTTCTATGAGGTATGATCAAAACTGCAGTGAATGCTGCTCCGGAGCCCTATCCAGCAGAGGTTGCTCGAAACATAATGTGTAAGGGTTCAGGGATACAGCTCAGCGGAACAGGCACCTGCCTGGCAAGTGTGAGGTCATGAGTTTGATCCGCAGTACAAAAAACAAAGTAACACAAAACAAACATTACGGTGTGTCTTCATATACCTTGTTCACTGGGTCTGGCCCTGTGCTCATTTTGACTCTCTCAAAGTCAAAGTGAATATGCAAGGTAAAAATTTTGACTGCATTCAACACACCAACACAACTGTGCCACTAAAAACACTCATGGAGGAGAACATCCAGATCTGCTTCAGAAAGAGGCAAGAAGGTGGGATACGTGTATTGGAAACATAGAGATGTATCTTGAGGAGTATTAAAAGCAGTGTGTCTTTGACTATCATACATTTTTGAAATTTAAACATTCACCCTGTGTTTTGATCACAGCTCATATGTAATCTTAATCTGAACCCAGGAGTACCTTTTAGCAATATTTTTAAGAGACTAGATGCAGCATGTTAAAACTCTAATAAAAGTGGTAGGAGAGTGAATGGAAGGCAAACCAACAAAAGAAAGCAAACGGTGCCACCCAGGACCAAGCTTTTGTCATTTCCTTTAGTATGCTTGTTCCTTCTCACATGAAGGCTCTGCCTGGATCCTGTCCTGCCCTTCCTTCACCTCCTCTGACCTAGGTCAAGTGATCCTTTCCCTTGATGCTATTAACTTAGCAAGGTGGGAAACAGTGTAGGGAATTTTCCTTGAGTTTTAGATTTGAAGTTAGTCTTTGGTTTTGTAAAGAAAGTTATAAAGTAAGAACGTGGGTGCAGAGTGTGTGGCTGACATACTTGGAGGTTGAGGAACGCATCCTGTGTGTTTTGCTGTGGATGTAGTAAAACGAGCATGAAGACATTGCTTTTCCATCTGCAGGCCAGCTTAACAGGACTGCAGAACAACAAATTCTATGTGTAGTGTGGCAGTTTCGAAAACAATAATAATAATGAAAAGGTTAAAGGAATTAATGAAAGTCTCACTGACCCTTATCTTGCCCTTTCTTAAACAGAAATTCGACTAAATATTTCCCATTAGTGTAATTCATGAAAGACGGTAATTAAAGGCTTCTGCTGCTTTACTGAAAAATTGAAAATTATTCTACACAGATAGTGATTTTCCATCGTGTACTTTTATTCAACAGCCCTGTTCTGAATTTTTAATCTTCTGTGTAGTCCACACAGGACTCCAAATAACTGCCTTTGTTTCACATATGATATAAACATAACTTAGATATAAACATATAAACATATCTTAGCTTTCATCTTATGTTCTCAAATATACTCTAACAAAATGATGCAGATTAATTTGTGTAAAACCCTAATTTTTGTTAGATCTGAATTTTCAAAGACAGCGTGAAAACCAGATCCCTTCTTCATTATTTTAAAAACTATTTTCAATGACCATCAGAAAGTACTTCATTTTCCATTCCAGAAAGGGGCGCAAGGACAGATAGTGCATTGTTTTAATTAGTAGTGATTCATCGGAGATAGATGAGAGGGACAGGCTTTTGATAGTTACACAAGATAAATGATTTTTTCTCATATGCTCTGGCAGAAATATATATATTTCGTCTGAAAAGCTAAGGCATACTGCAGTCACAAAAGACTCCCAAGTCCTTATGGTTCAAGGGTCCAGATTCCATGTCTTGTTGCTCCACCATCTCGTCGGATGACCTTGATTTGGGAGGGAAGGACACTAAAAGCAAAGAAAGTGCTTCTACTTGTCATCCTCCCCTCTCTACATAGAGCACACATTACCTCTGTTTCCTGCCCACTAGCAAGAAGGAGTTCTATAGCTCTAGGAATTGTGCCTAGGAAAGGTGGTCCCTGAATGGCCAGCCATTGCCAGCCAGAACTTTACAGAAGAAGATTCATACATTTTTTGGTAAACTTCAAAGCGCATCTGCCTCAGTGGGCATTTAATATTTAGAAGGATACATAACAGAAGGGGAGTTAGTGCCCAGGAGACATGCAAACCCATCCTCAGGGCATGAGTGTTTGTTTCTGTTTCCCTTTTTCCAAATTCAAGAAATAAAATTAAATATAACATGTGTTTGTCAAGAAACCCATTAAATTGGTTTCTAGATATTTTGGTAAACATTATTAGGGCTATAAAGTCAAGTATGTTGCCTTTTTTACATTCAAAAGTACCATGGGCTTCTCACATTTGAAGTAAAATTCATGCACAGAAGCAAGTCTCCTTGGTTCTTATCCATAACTGAGTAGGTACCTGGAAAGCACCAGCATTTTAGCTGTGAGGTGAGAATAATAATCAATAATACCTATGTCACAAGGTGGGGTAGAAATTAGATATATGCTCTGAAGTCCTAATAAGAAGTAAATTAAGAGGTTGAAACACTTAACTATCTCAATCCATTTTCTGTAACCCATAGGAACTAAAATATACAAAAATTAGCATGAATGCAAATAGAAACTTTATTTCTATCATCGTAGCAAAATGTTACATAAAATGTTAAATTTCTAGAATTAAAATGCAGAAATGATTTCAACAACATGCTCTTAACTCTTCCTTACTGCATTAATTATTTTAAACTCTCAGTTCCATTATTTCTTCTGAGTTATAAAACAACCCTACTAGGACTGTTAGAATTGGAATCTTACTGTCCTAATTAGTGAATCTGTGACTAAAATAAAGAAAGAATCTGGATTACTATAGCTTTTTCCAGAGAAAAGGAGCATTTTATGGGACCTGTTGTAAAAATATCCCTTTAAATAGAAAAATAAGGCTTTTTCAAACTTAGTTGAGAGCAGAAGTCATCTAGATCCTGTGCTCATCAAACTTGAGCATGCATGGGAATCTCCTCCTGTAAGGGTTATTTAAACAGGGCTCTGGGCTTCTTAGTCATTTTTCTCACCTCTGGGACAAAATTCCTGACCATTAACACTCAAAGGAGGAGAGTGTTGTGTTGGCTTGTAGTCTTAGTCCATACTGGGCTGGCTGCAAGGTGGAAAAAGCATGCAGGAAAGGCCTGGGCAGAAGAAAACTGCTCGCATCATGGTGGCCGGGAAGCAGATCAAGAAAGTAGGCACTGGGCAGAGAGAAATATTCTTCCAGGTCCTATCCCCAGTGAGCCTCTTCCAACCAAACTACCCATGACCCAATGGCCTTTGGAGGGAGTTCTTGATCTAAGCTACCAGAGCCCTATCCCTGGATGTGCTTCAGTAGTACTTTGGTGGTGGGGAGAAAGCTGAGCGAGTGCATGTCTAACAGTTCCCAGGCGAGGCCGAAGATCTGCAGGACTGAAGGTGTTCTGAATCGCCCACTGGTGCGCAGCTAAAATTAAATGCACTGTCCTAATGATTATAGGCCTCCAGAGGAGATTTCATTTTTATTATTAACACCTAGTCCTCTTATGACTCCCCGCTTCCCTGCAGCTTTTCAGTGTGTCACACAGGCTCTTTGAAACTCTCCCTCAGTCTCTCCTGGTCTGTTGTCCCTTTTTATCCCTTTTCTCCTGCCAGCTCCCTAGCTGGAACACACCCCTCGAAGTTATTTGGCAGCAGCATTGAGCAGTGCAAAGAAGCAGTGGCTCATACTTTCCCTTTTCGTTCTGGACTTGGCTCCTCCTGTCACAGACACAGGGCTAGACCGTGTTATCTGTTATTCTTTTAAAGCTTCAACTTTCTCATCAGAGAAAGGGAAAAGATATCTCATATATCTATTGTGAAGAACAGAAAGTACCTAGTTCAAAGTAGAAACTCTATAAACAATCTACATTGCATTTGTTTCCATGCCTCTTCCACTTCCCTCTTGTCTTTCCTTGCTCTTTTCCTCTCTTCTTCCTTGAGTCTCTTCCCTATCCCCAGGGTAGAGAACAGGCTGAGCTAGCTGTTCTCCTTCCTCCACTCCTGCCCGCTCATCTCATAGCTACTTCTAGTTTGCCTCTTTCCCTGGATCAGCACCCTTGATCTCCAGGTTTTGAGAATCTGGTTGGATGTCAAGTCCCCAGATTTTACTTTTCGCCACTACATTATTAAAGTAAGTTCAGAAGGCCACATCTATCACTTTCTGAGTTGTAGTTTTATACAGTGTTTCTTAGCAGAAATTCCCAATATTACCAACCAATATTTTTTATTGTAATGTGTTTCTGTCATAATCGTGGCGTGGGAAATATAAAAAAACACAAAACACAAATTATGAATATTTCCCAAAGACGGATTGTTTTCAGAACTCAGAAGTCTGGCTCCCATGTGATTAGGTTGTATAGTGAAGTGTGAATTTTAGCAAATGCGCCTGGCCTCCCTGTGATGAGCCCAGACACTAATGCACCCGATTGGTTTTGATGTCTTAATAATTCAGGTGCAGTCCTGCTGTTTATAATAATATCAAATTCAGTGATGAGCTTTGTATATGACGGTTGTTCCATTAGAAGACAACAAAGCTGAAAAATTCCTATATTTCAGTCATAACCTTGTAAAGTTGCAGTGCAACATACTAGTCACTTGTTTGCAGATGTGCTCATGTAAAGAAACCTGTGTTTCCCATCATATGAAAACATAGCACATTTAAAAATTTTTTTAAAAAATGGGTCCAGGTATTTAGCTCAGCAGCATAAGCACCTGACTTGCAAGCACACGGTCATGAGTTCAATCCCTGGTACTGATTTAAAAAAAAAAAAAGGAAGAAAGAAAATATATCACATTCAAGTACATACACTATTGTATTTCATAATGATGATAACTGTATATATATATATATATATATATATTTACATATATATATATAGTGCTATATGATTTATTGTCATTTTACAGAACTCACTCTACTTACTATAAAAAGACATTTACTCTTGTTTAATGTGTTATTTATGTCTGCAGCAGCTCCACATGTATCATATCTTGTGCTTCTTGATTTCATCAAGAGCCCACAAAGAGAAATTGATCTCGTTGTGTCATGGTTCACACAGTGAGGAGGATGTGTAAGGATGCATCTCTAAGTAAAGGGTCCCACCTTTAAATGAGGCTAGAGGAGTATTTTATTTGAATAAAATATTTTAGCCTGCATAGTAAGATGTTATGTTGTTCTTGAACTCTAGAGGGCAATAGAAGCGCTGTCTGAAATCTCCCTACTTCAGCCCGGAGTGGGGGTGGCTCTGTTTCACAGATTATTTCTGCAAAGTGTTTTCATTGAAAAGGGAGGGTTATATTTTAAATGGTGCCTGTATTCCTCCCCGACTTTGGTTAAATTGACAGATTATTTTCAGGTGTATGTTATATACAAAAACAGTTTTCCCTGTGAAAAATTTACCCTATGCTGATCATAAATTTATGAAGAAATCCAAGAAACTTTAAAAAGGAAATGCATGTAGTAAAATTATTTAGAATGCACTTAAGAGTGTCTCCTATTTTCTTCTGTTTTTATGAGCTTGTTCAGAAGAACAGAGACACTTTTGAACTGTGGCTTTGTATAAGAGTTGAGGCATGATGGGGAATAATGTGAGGCCCGTGGACTTCCACATAGCACAAATTTCAGACGTAATAAAAACCTACTTTGTTTTAAGGACACAGCAACAAAAATGTGAATAAAACTTATTTTTACTGACAGAGTTCACTTGGATTAGATTTGTCAGCCAGAGAGGCTCATGGTATCTGAATTTGGCTGTCATTACAGTTTAAAAGCAAATGTTTTGAAATTGGTTTCCAATTTCTCATTGGAGGTGATGATGAGAGTCACACACCCAGTATCTCCTCTCCTCTCTTGCTGACCCCACTGCTACAAAGTGTGTCGCCATTAGCTCTGACTGTCATGCCCAGAGATGCTGTTAGGTCAGAAAAGCTACCTCAGTCACCTAAAATAATCCTGTTTATAAATCACTGCTAGTTTCAAGTCCACCGCATAATGCTGGTGTCCAAAACAGAATCTTCCTTCCCAATTTTTTTCTGGTCCAAAATGTTTTGTTATGGGGCTGGGTATTTCTCCTGCCTGCTCTGCACTGGTAGCAGAGACCATTGCTCAGAGCCAGGACTACAGCACCCTGCAGTGGAGGGTTTCTCACTGCCTTACCCAAACTCTTTTATACAGCCAGGGAAGACCCTGACCTCAGAATTTCTCACACATTTGGCCTCTTCTTTCTTTCTAATGTCTGTTATCTTTCCTAAGACTTTAAAATTCTCTCAGTAACTGTCCAGTCATTTTCCTGTATCATACTATGTGGTTTTCTTTCTGACTCCATGTTTGGGAATATATCTTTTTGAACCTGGGAACCCAGCTTGTAAGAAATCCTACATGTGATTACCCTACCATGTAGTTTGTAAAGTACATTTTTGAGGGTAGTGACTCTGTTCTGGTAGTAATACAGATCTCCTGGGGTGAGAATGGATCCTTAACCTTGTCATCTAGCAGAATCTCTCAATATTCCTGACATTGCCCATGTCTCACTGCTCTCACTGATGAATTGTTAGGTGGCTTCTAAAATTTCCATGGTTTCAGTTTGTCCTGATAGCCATATTCTGAGCTTTAAGAATGTAACTCAGCCAAGGTGGCACAATGATTTGAAACATCCAAGTGCAAGAGGAATTCAAAAATGGCATGTGATGGCTTTTAGACATTCAAAAACTACCACCCTGCAGAATGGAGTCGGAGTCAGACATGACACTGACAAAGTGGTCCTTTCGCATTATCAGAATCCTAATAACAAGAATCTTCCCCTGCCATAGCACAACTCCAGTGATCCTTGTGTGATCCTCTGAGTACGCATTCATGAAGGCGTTTGTTACTGCCTTTTATTATTTTGCAGAGGGAGGTGGTTGACTTGCTTTGTAGAACCCAGTAACTCTCAAGTGATTCCATTGCAAACCCCAGGAAAACCCCTCATGAGAGGCACACCCTCTGCGAGCAACTGAGCAGGTTGTGTGTAGCTCCAACAGCAGAACCAAATGCAGGAATAGAGAGAATGGATGCTCAAGTTGGAAAGCATTTCACTGAAGCATGCATTATGTTTAATTGATTATAGGAAACTTCACTTTCTTCACTTAGACTTCGTTTTGTTTCTTTTGCTTTGTTTTTTAGACAAGGTCTCCCTATATAGTTCAGGGGGCCCTTGAAGTTACTATGTAACCTAGGCTGGCTTTGAACTCATGTCTATCCTCCTGCCTCAGCTACAAGTGCTGGAGTTCCAGGCATACACCACCTCTCCCAACTTCCTCACTTAGACTTCTTAAATAAACACATCAGAATGCCTTGAATGCTTGCCACTTATCCAATCCCGCACTCATCTTGTACCTGAAGTCTTGTAACTGAAGTTGACCATCTTTAAGCAATTAAAATAAAATATTGTTAATTGTGGAAGTAAAGTTATTGTGCCATGTTTGTTTTATTTTGTTTATAATTTATTTTTCATTTAGGAATTTGCTGTATTTCAGAAATGATCCTTAATGATTCTAAAACTTGCAGAATCAACAAAAGGGAGGTTATTTCCTTTTCCACCGAAGAGTGTTAAGTATGATGATAATGATTTGTGTGTTGTCTCTGCTGAGGTAGATGGATTTGCTCCACCTCTCTTGACTATTTTCTAGCCTATAGGGTGAAGATGGGGGCACCTCTTAAAAAGATTCAGCCAACCTAGAATCTGATTTTCTAGATATTACCTTAAAGGCCCATTGGGAGAAGTTTTCTGGGCACTTCTAAGTGAGCTGAGTTTTCCAGAACATTAGGAAGTTAATGCTTCATAGTTATATTAAAAATATGCAGAGCTTGATTTGCCCTTGCTTGTGGTGCTTTGTCCTCTATCTTCTCATTTTCTCTCTAACATTTTAATTCTGAATGATTTCTGCATCTTTTGGTGCCATGGGTTATCACTGTGATAATTATTATTGATCTGGCAATGAAAATATTAGTTCATAGTTGGTATTTGTTGATAAAATGCCAGTGTCAAGTAATAGGTAATTAATTATAAAAGCTCATTTTAGGGGAAAACAAGTCCATCAGAATGAGGTTAATGATTATTTTGCCATCTGGCCTAGAAAAGGGGAATGTCTATGTCAGAGTTGAATCACTGAAGCGACTCACTTTCAGCTACTTAGTAGAGGTTAGTTGTGTCCATTACATACTGGGAGCATTGAGAATAAGATCTGAGATTTCAGCCTTCTTACTCTGACATTGTTTCAAGTCCCGAGGGATTTGGAGAATTTAGTAACCTGAACAAATGGGAAAAAAATATACCAGAACCAGGCAGGATCAGCTCCCAGGGACATGTGATGAGGATAGAAACCCTGGCCTCAAAGAGCAGTGAGTAGCATATACAAAAGCTTAGAAAAGACTGAGATAGGGAAAGAATGATAATAAGATACAGCAACCTGGAGCCAGGTGGTCCATTCATTCACATGATTCCAACTAACAGCTAACTCCAAAGAACAATGCTAGTTGTTTGTAGGAACTGAATAAAAAGACAGATCAGACTAGCAGATTTGATTTCAGAATGAGTCTTACCTCCAAGATTTTATGTAACACACAATGAGAATCCATGCATGGCTATTTGACTATTTCAAGTAATGATTTTTTGAATAATATCTACTATGTCTTAGGCATCTTAGCATGTCTAATTCTCACTACAATCCTGTGTGGAATAAGTATTCTCATCCTTGGTTTCCAGATTAGAAGACTGAGGAGCTCAGGGAAGTGGAACAAATAGCTCATTGTCACATATCTACTAAGTTCCAGGGTCAGGCTTTGCGCTCATATCTGCCTATGTGCTTAGATCTTCGCACATCAACACAACAAGCTGTTGTTGGTGAGGCAAGGTAGAAAGCTGTGTGGTACCCAGGACGCTGTGTATTACTGTAGATAAAATGTAGAGTTGGGTTTGCAGACTGGGTATTGGGCTAGGTAATGACTCTGACAGGTCAAGAATTGAGATAGGGAAAGAAGTAATGTGGGAAACCCTGGAGAAAAAAAGCACTCAAATATAGTTTTGTTTACAAAGGAAGGTATACATATACTGAGGATGTTTTTACTCTCACCTGCTATTATTGGGATTTATTATCAGATTCTCAATTTTATGTTATAGTAAAACCAAGCATAAGACATATTGTAAGCACTTTGAGTGCCTGACTCACAGTAGGTATTTAATTCAATGTCAGGAATTGCTAAATATTTGAGTATGTTATTCTATATTTACACAAAGGTGACTTTACTCAAAGCAGTAGACAAAACCTGGCAATCAGCTCTTGTGCTATTAATCTCACAACAGTTCAGCCAAACTGAATCTTCAGAGAGCTCTTAAGCAAAGTATTTGGCTACAGCAAAATGTTTAATCACAGGAATGTCAAATAGCCACTTTTTCTTTGATGGTAGAGAGATAGTTCTCCCAGTAGTTTTATGAAAAATGGGTAAAATGAATGTCTTTAGACTGTGTTTATTAAAAATAAATGTAATTTATGAACAACTTCAAAAATCAGCAAAAAAATATAAAGAACTTGAACTATGCTATAAGCCAGTTAGATCTAATAGACTCCTATAGAATACTCCATCCAATAACAGGAAAAATATGAGTTCTACTCAAATGTACATGGAACTTCCCCCCGACAAAATACATAAAAAGACTTACTAAGTTTAAAAGTATTAAAATCACACAGAATATATTTTTAACCACAAAGGAATAAAGTAACAGAAAAATTTAGAAGTACACAAATATGTGGAAATTAAACCAAATATTCATAAATAATAAATGGATCAAAAACCACCAGACAAATTAGTACTTTGAGATAAATTAAAATGAAGATTTAATAAAAAAATTTAGAATATACTCTCTAAACAGTATGTTTAGAACTTAGAAGTTTATAAGTGTTTATATGAGAAAAGGATCACAACTCAATAGCCTAATGTGCAGTTTTGAAATTATAAAAAAAAAAAAACTAAATACAAAGCAAGCAGAAGAAAATAATATTCTAAAAGAAACACATAAAATAGTAGAAAAACAATAGAGAAAAATAAGCCTATATTTGAATTGGTCTTTGAGTAAAATATCAATAAATTTTTAGCTAAACTAATGAAGAAAAAGCCAAAAGCTCAGATTAATAGAATCAAGAACAGTTATATCACTGCTAACCTTACAGAAATTAAACAAAAAAGATTACAAGGAAATACCATGAACATATACATGCAGCAAATTGGTAGTTTAGATGACATAACTGCTAGAAATGCACACACACACACACCATTTACTTAAATTAAAATAGAAAATATAGAGACCTACAAAACATTGCAAGCTTAGTGTGGGAAATTTTGAAATTTTAATTTATCCTTTAATAGCAAATTTTATCAAATAGTTAAAGAAGAATTAGCAAGAAATCTTTAAAAACTCTAAAAATTTATGTGGGGATACTTTTCACCTTGTTCTAAAAGCAAACATTACTCTGGTATAAAAATCACATGAAGACATCACAGGACAAACAAGCTAAAGATAAATATTTTTATAAATATAGGCACAAAAATCCTTGATAAAATCTGAACAAACATTTTATCATGTAATAAGACATTGAAAAATAGTTTTATAAAGAAAGAAACCAAGCACAAAGGAACACATATTTTACAATTTTATTTATATGAATGTCTACAAAATGCAAATCTATAGAGATAGGCAGTATAGTAGTGATTTCCCAGTTCTGAGGTATGTGGTAGAAAAGAAATTGTTAATGAGCACAGGTTTTGGAAGGATGATGAAATGATCTAAAATTTATCATGGTTATAATTCAATAACTTGATAGTAAAGTAAAAATTGAGAGTGAATTGTACAAGTGAATTGTATAGTATATATATGTTAAAAATAAAGTGTGAGTATGAGATAAATTACTTAGTAGGTGAAATACTGCTAGAGAATAAAATAAAGAATGAACTACCATAGGCAAAAATTTTGATTTATTTATACTCACCAATGAGCCCATAGGTCCTTTCATGGCACAGGGGTTCACTACTTTTTTGTGGCAAGCAATATAATTCAAAAGAGGAGCACTGATTTGGGAAATTACAATGGAAGCAAGGAGAAGCCATCCAAGTCTGGGTAGAAGAATCTAGAGAATTGCTAAAGAGTCATTAGCTTTTAGCCTGAATTTTGAAGGATAAGTAGAAGTAATCCAGGCATCTAAGCAGCAGGGGCATAGTTCTGGTGGCAAATGCCCTGGTAAATGTGGGGCATGGAAGAGCAAGTTGACTTGCTTGGAAGAAGGTACCATTGCAGAAACCTCTGGAAAGGAAATCAGAAATTTAAAGCTAGACCTTTGGGGTAGCTTTTTCTACTTTTGGTGTTTACCCTGTTTTCTTAAAGTCCACCTTTAAGAAGCGCTTCCCCAATTATATGCAGTAAGACCCAGATTTGGTAATAATTATCTTTAGATCTCATAAACTGATATTTTTGCAGAACTCAATAAAAATGAGTTACTTGAAAAAATGTAATGAGATAAAAACAACACACAACCCCACTTATAATACTCTTGGAAGCATTGTCAAATGACCAAATATTTTCTCAATATTGACTCTCAGTTTTTCTCACTACAGACAAATAATAAATGTTGTGTGAACTTATTTTAATCCACAAACCACAGTTTGACTAGAAGGGGTCTGAAGAAAACATCTGGAAAGATGCCCTGACCACCAAGGTGTCAGGTGCCAAAGGTGTACGGGAAAGAGCTGGGTATTTTTCCTGCTTCACCCTCCCTCAGAAGGTGCACAAACATTTTCAAATTAAAGGCCATAAGAAATCTTGCAGCAAAAAAGATACAATCTCCCATGTAATGGTATTTAGAGGTAGAACCTTTGGGATGTAATTAACTCATTAGCTGGGGCCATAAGGATAAGTAACCCCCCTACACACACACACACACACACACACACACACACACACACACACCCCGGGAACAGCATCCTTATAAGAAGAGAGACCAGAGCTATATGAGGCACAATACAGCAGACCATCTGCAGGGGGAACCCTTACCAGGGAACTGAATTAGTTGACACCTTGAATTTTTCTTGTCAAGATCCAAAATTATGAGTAATATGTTCCTGCTGTTTAAACCACCCAAGTCTCTGGTAGTTTGTTAGCCCATGATAAATAATAATGGACTAAGTAGTGTACCTGCAGAGGATACAAATGCGAGCAAGGCAGAAAAAGAGGTCAACAGATGATGTTGCAATTAAACAAGTCCACATTGAAAAGAGGGCTTTTGGGTGAAAATGAAATATAAGGGCTAAGCCTGTGACATGTGGGTGGTGAGGAGTGATGTGGCAGAGAGAGTAATAGGTACAGTTGCAGGAGCATGCTTGCAACTTTGAAGAGGAGCAGGAGAAAACTAGTCCAGGAGAGAGAAGTAGGGAAGAAAGTACGAGACAGATCGTGCAAGACCTTGCAGGCCTTTCAAGGATTTGGGCATTGGCACCGGGGCAAGTGCGGGTCAGGGGAATGAGAGTCCGACTTGTGTTCACACAGGACCACTCTGGCTCTTGTGTAGGAAGATTTGTCTGCACAAAGCTGTGAGCTCCGAGACTAGTTGGAAGGTTTACGCCAATTTTCAAATTTGAGATAAACAAAACTCAAAGCAGCATAAAAGCAGTGGAAACTTTGATCAGTGGCTGGATTCTGAATATACATTAAAGGTAGATAGTATTAGCCCATAGGCAATGTGGGGCATAACAGAAAGTAATAACAATATTAAGTCATTTTGACCTCAGCAAGTCTAAGACTTCACCTAAACTGGAGGAAGACTGATAAAGGAGGAGATGTGCAGAGTGGATAATGTCAGTATCAGGAGCTCTGTTTCAGACTTGGTGACTTGAGATGCATCATGGATATGTAGGTATAGATAGTAAGTAGACAATTCGATCTGGACTTTGGAGACAAAGGAGAAGTTCCCCTGTGGGGATATATTTTTGTGAGCTGCGAGCATTATGAATGCTATTTAAGGCTTTGAGACTTGGTAAAATCAGATATATCAGAATTAATATAACTCATTGTTTTATGTCATGTTTAGTTTTTTGAGCTACGTGTAGTAAATGTGATTGTAGGCAGAACTAGGGTATCCAAAGCCTAGATTCTAGAGTAACCCTTCATTAATAGCTTGGATTGCTGAGAAAGATCAGCAAAGAGAAAGATCAGCCAGGAAAGAAACAGAAAGCCTAATGGAATCTATTGTCATGGAAGCCCAGTTGAGAATACGCTTCCAGAAGAAGGAAGTGTTCAGCCCTGTCAGACCCTGCTGAGTAGACTGGAACGGAGAAGTAAACATGAAAGTTATCAAAGGGAACATGGTTGTTGGCTCTAATGTGAGCAGTTTTAGTAAGTATGGAGGTAAGAACTTAATTAAAATATGCTCTAGAGGAACCTGGAGTAAACTAATTGAAGAGAATATTTATGAAATCTTCTGAAGAGTGATAGGCAAGAGGGGAAATGAGAATAAGTGAAGTTTTGGTGGTGGGGATAATAGGTAAGAGGAATAGCATGTTCATATGTAAATTTTAAAAAGCAATGAGGAGGAATGGTGTAGAAAAGCCGGAACAAAGCCTTAGAGAAGGTGATAAGGGATGTAGTCTTGTGCATGGTAGAGAGCTTATGAATTTAGATATAGGTTAGGAATAGTTGTAACAGTGGATACAGCAGGATTTCACCTCTGATTGCTTCTACTTTGTCTAGAGATTTTAAACTGAGAAAAATGAGAGTTGTAAGAAATCCCAGGTGAGAGGCAGTGTGGACCGTTGGTGTAGTGGAAGTTAGGACTGAATGCACTTCAGTACAGTGGTCCAGTGGACAGGCAGCATTGAAGCCCTTCTTAGGTCACTGACCTTGAATTTGGAAAGTCCTGTCTTCACAGTTGGGTGATTTAAGCAAACCATAACTTTTTCCTATAATACCGTTTTCTAGCTATTCTAAGTGCTCTCTGTTCTAGGTATGGGAGCAAGATTTTAAATGAGGACACTGACATGGGGAAGTTTATATCACAGGAGCACCACTGTGGCACCAGTGGCTGCAGTGTGTTGTAAAGAATGAAGAGGAGGCAGTTTTATGGGTCGATAAGATAACAGGCTATTAAAGCAGTGAGGCAAGTGTTAATTAACATGAGGAGAGATTGATATTTTTGTATATCTGTGTGTGATTCAGAGATTATTGTGTTCAAGACAGTATGCTCTTCCACAGAGCAATGGAGCACATCTCCTGCAGTCATCTACATTATACAGGTTTGGAAATGGCTTTGAGATTAACCTTGTTTTGGGACTGCCATATGCCAGCTCTACATACCCTAGCTTTTTCCATCTGCCCCTTCTCTCCGGAAGAGAAAGGTCTGCAGGCATTCGGGCTGCTGGCCAGGCTGTGAGATTTCTATTTGCATGAGTGAACTCATCTAGCATTGTTTAGAGTTCCTCTGTTCTGTAGTTTTGTCACTCCCTGATATCAGATGAACTTTCTTGTTAGGATGAAGTAACGCATGATTGTTTTCTGAGGTTCTTTAAATGGAGGGAGAAGCTCAGAGGAATTAGAAGGGTGAATGTTGGTGAAGAACTTTAGGAAAATATTGCTTGCTGATAATTGGAAGGCAGATATTTGAGTTTTCATCCTATTTGGGAAAAATTCTGAAAGCCATACTTGGCATACTAAAAGGCAATAAACCTGGCAAGAAGGTAAAGAGAAAGGGCCATCAAGCTGCCAACAAGGAATTAAAAGAGATCATGGAGCTGAGCCCAGTGCTCTGTCAGGCGACTGGGGTGGTCCAGGAGAAGAGGCACCAGATGACAAATGATCACAAGCGGAGCTCAGATTCATTCAATGAGAATTGAAGATGGAAACACAGGGAGAAACCTAGATGCATGTAAATGAAAAATTTCTTTTGTAAAGCAGATTTAGTAAAATGCAAGGAAAGCGAGACTGGAAAATTTGGATACAGTAAATGTGGGGTTTATTTTCCCCACATAACAAAGGAGGATCTGGAGAAACACTGCAAAAGATGAAGAAATTCAGAATCCTGCTCCTTGGAAATACTCTATCAGAGATGCTGACAGAGCACAAGACAGGAGCCCTGGTGAGCTGAGAGCAAAATACAAAGGGGTATTCCTGGAGTTCTTAACACATCATGAGATCTTTGGGATGCCAAAAGTTCATGAATAGCATGCGTGTCACAGTCTATGATTCACCCCATAAATTAATTACATAGCTTTGCAATAGAACAGCTGTTCCAGCTACGTGGGCATAATGAGAACTGCCCAGCACTAATCAAAGAACAGGAAAATCTACAAGGAGCTTCAGAGGATAGATCAGGCCAGCTGACCCTACAAACAATGGATTTACTGAACCAGTATTTCTTAGAAATTGATTCAAATGTGACTTAAAGGTGACTCAAAAACAAAAGCAACAAGTGTAAAGTTCACCCTACACCAAAAAATCCACTGAGTAGCCTTCTTATATTACTTATATTTACAAAATAACATTATAGATTAAAAAAATCAAATGACCTTTTCCTTTTTTTTTTTTTTTTTTGTACCAGGGGTTGAACTCTCAACTGCACACTTGCAAGGCAGGAGCTT
This sequence comes from Hydrochoerus hydrochaeris, assembly GCA_004027455.1. Taxonomy (NCBI): domain Eukaryota; kingdom Metazoa; phylum Chordata; class Mammalia; order Rodentia; family Hydrochaeridae; genus Hydrochoerus; species Hydrochoerus hydrochaeris. The sequence continues at coordinate 122,890 of PVLA01002544.1, read as the reverse complement.
ATGCCGCTGAGCTAAATCCCCAGCACCAAATGACCTTTTCCTTTCCCCAAATTGACAAAGGATTTTCAATAATATAAAACTCATTGTTATGTGTCATGTTTGTTTGAGCCACATGTAGTAAATTAATTCTTTAATATTTATATATTTACTTTCATGTGTTTTAGGAAGTGTGTAATAAGTATATCCTATCTGTGATCTCATAGATAACATTATTGGTACGAGCATTGATTTTTAAAAAGGACTATATTTATAAATTATAAAATAAGAAACCATATAGATGGGCAGGATATTGGTATGACAAAAATTGGAATAAAAAGATAATGCAATTATATTCATAAATAAAAATAACAACATAGCAAAGAGATGTTGCCTCAATATAGTGAGATACTATGTGCTCAGAGTTGTCTGTCTAATAGAACATGGAAGTTAGTGTCGATCTGACTGCACTGATGCAACTGGGTGCCCCAAAAGAATGAAGTTCTCAAGGCAAATGGTTTTGATTCTAACACCACCTTTATCAGTAGCCCCGCTGCCTTCCTTTTGCTGCATGGATTGAAGAAACTATTCAATATCCCCCTGACTAGCTTCCTTTTTCTGAGGGAAATAACCATGTAGAGTGCTTAACAAATGGTTTGCCAAGAGAAGACATAAGAATTTCTCTTACCATTCTAACTACTGATGTAAAAACACGGTCAGTTTTCTCCTCTCTGATTTAAGCAACAATGAGACATTGAAACATCACATTTGATAGAAAGAGGAGAAGATGTAGAATTGAAATATATGAATTTCATCTGCAGCATCAAAGTTTTCTTTTAACTTAATAGGCAATGGAGCCGTTTCCTTTATTCTACTTGAACCTAATATGAAGAATCTTAACTGTTAAGAGCACACAATAGTCTCTAAGGCAGTATAAATATATACAAGAAAGTGTCTTGGTCTGACTGCATTGATGCAGTTAGATGCACTGAAAAGAATAATGTCTTATATATAAAGAGAACATGTCTTGTACATGTCCTGTATATAAAGAGAAGAACAGAAGGCATGTGAAGGAAAAGGATACAGAGAGGTACAGAAAGAAAGGGGATTGTCCAACTTGCCTAGAGCCAGATAGTCTTGATTTGATTCCTACCTTTAAAACTGAAGAAACCTTCAGTTTCTTTGCTGTAGAGTGGATGCAATGTAATTTATGCCACTGTTTCTCCAGTACAGCCATTTTTTCTAGTTCCGTCTGTCTGTCTATCTCTGTTTTTATTATCTGTTGTCTGTCATCTAGTTGCATAAAATAAATTTTTTGCTATCACAATCAATCCTGCTGCTGAGATCTCATGGAGCACAGTAGATTTTAGTGGCTCATGGATGCTTGGTGCATTTAGAAAAGTAGAGCAAGGAAAGATGAATTTACAGAGTAATCATAGACACTTTCTGAGCATTCATCATTGGCACCCATCTGAGTTATTGCCTGGAATCTATTTTCTCTAGGAGTTGGTCTTTATTTCACAACAGTGGGCACTCCATGGCTAGAGAAAGGGACATAAAGTGAGGAGAGGTGGCACAATTTATGCCAGACCTACAGTTGTTTAAAACAGGAAAACAAGCCTAACTAATTATTTTAGGAATCTGGAATTTGGAGAAAAGAGCAATCAATGTGATTTATACTAAGCACTACATAGTATGATTAGTATTGGGGTTGTGCTAGGGTGACCAGCTGTCCCGGTCTGCCTGGAACTGAAGGATTTCTCAGAACTTGGCAACTCTCAGTGCTAAAACTGGGACAGTATTGAGTAAAATAGGGTGGTTCATCTTCCCATGAGCCACTGTTGTCACTGCTGTATTCAGAGATTGATTGTTTAGATCATCTCTGGATGCTTATGCCTATACACTTTCAGTAAACTGTGTTTTTAAGCTTAAACTATCCAGAATTGAAGGAAAAGAATTTTTAAATTGTGCTATATCCAGAAGACTTTGAAGAAACAAGAAAAAGAAGAGGACATCAATATAAAATAGAAACTGTTAACTGAAACTGTCAACCTTGAATGAGATTCTTTATTGCTCCTAATATTTGTGCTAGGAAATGATTGCTTAGTTGAGCTTGCAAAATGTATGCCTGTTCTAATGCTTCTTAATATTGAATGAATTATGTTAATAAATTGAGAAGGATTATCTACTTACTCTGTTTGGAAAACTGACTCATTACCTCTGTTACAGAAAGGGATGTGGGTGTCTTAGCATCAGAAGCATTTTACCTTGAAGCTGTGATGATGAATCAGGAATTCGATCAGGCCGTGTCTCCTGTGAATTACACTGTCAAATAATGTTAATAAAACTGACTGGAGCCTCTCTCACAGCCTTCTTGAACACTGGGCTTTAGCATGCCTTAGAATCTCTTTGAGAGTGAGTTAAATGCTTAGTCTCCAAGGTCCTCTCCCAGAGATTCTGAATCTCTAGGTCTAAAGAAAAGCCCCCATATTTGCAGCTTATAAACTACTCTACTTCCTTACTACTCCATGTGTGCACTGGTTCAATTGCATTCAGCACGCCCCCCCCCCCTCCCCCCGCCGTCTCCACCCCTGGGAGCTGAGGAAAGTAGTGTCTCTGGTCTCTACTTGCTAAACAAAAAGGACTTTTCTTTGAATCTTCATTCTAAAATAATCGCCACAAAACCATAGGAAATTATATTCATGGCTAAAAGTTGCATAATTTTGGTAGCCCCACGAGTCTCCTCTACTAAGCATTAATTTCCTTCTTGAATAAGAACATACCCAGTTGTATTACTATTAATTAAAATAAGAGCACTTATGTATATTCCATTCACTAAGAAATACAGCCTCTGTTTACACTGGTGATTTTTATGGAATAAACTATTTTGCAAAGTTTTGCAAAAGAAAGCAACAAAAAACAAAAAACTTTTTTTTTTCAATGTCTGGCAAAAACATTGGCTTTCTTCCTATTTTCTTTCTCTGGAAAAAAACAACCTTGTGTGCTGTTGTAGTCAGGAGTTGTGAAGAGAACAGTTAGAACCAGAAAATGGATTTTATAGTATTATTTTTACGATCATCAACCAGAGTTAACACAAGAAACTGCAGGAAATCTATCCACAACACTAAAGACATAGAATATTTAGCCAAGGACCTGAATCCCATAGCAGTGTCCACATGAGTCCAGATGAAGACCCAGAGCTCACGATAATGCCTCCCACGAGTCAAACTGGAGGTCTAGAGCCCACAAGAAGGACTCACGCCAGTCTCCTTTACGGATCCGTGCTGGAAAGGCCCAGAGGTCAGCGGTGGAAGCCAGAAAAGTCTATGCCAGCAGGGTGAAGGAGCTGTGCTGGTAGGTTGAGGGTTCTATGCTGGAGCCAAGAAGTGATGCTCAAAATAAGGATCATGGCTGCCCTGAAAAGCACCACAGCCATCCTCAGTGACATGGAGGCCCTGAGCTCCTTCTCCGACAAGCACAATTGAGTACATGCCAGGAAGCCAGTGTGACAAGTTCATCCTGGAGACCAAGCAGCACACATCTTCCCCTCCGGAGCCAGGAAGCAATGCTCGATGTGAGGACCAGAGCTTCTCCAGGAGAACCAACAGCTCAAACAGCCACACGTAGGAGAACCCACAATGCCTCAACACCTCAGTGCATCAACGCCTTCATTCTCCTTCTTCACGTCTCCATTTATGCTGGCAACTTTCCTCAGGTGAAACATCTACGCACAGCAGCATGGTGATTTAATTCCACTGGTGTTGTTGACCACCAGTTTTTAATCTATAACATATGCAAAACGAATAATAGTACTAATGATAACAATGATGGTAATCATAGCAGTTGTGTCAGTAGTTACAACAGTGAGTACTGACATTGATTCCATGCTTGTGTTGCACTAGGTGTTGTTTTAATCACTTAAATACTTTAGTTATTTGTCAGAGCTATCTTAGAAGGATGGAGCTGTTGCTCTAATCTCTATTCAGGTTAAGTTACCCAAGTCCACACAGTCCATAAACATGAAAATCAGGATGGGTGGGGGTGTCCCGGCCTTGTGATGGCAGAGGCCAAACCCCCATTCACTGAGCACTGCTAACAACCAGTGAGAACCACTGCTGCCAGAAATTTCTACCATTTCCTCTCCAGCATTTTCCTGCATTGGAAGCTTCTTACTTTGGTCTGCCATGCTCAGGCAGGATGGTTTTGGATGTGAGCTACAGGCTAGAGGGCATGTAAGAACTTAGCATATATTATGCCCTGTGTTGTACTATCATTTGGTGAAACTCCACTTTTTAAATTTTCTTCTAAAAATGCTAAATTGTGGAATTCTCTGCCTTATTCCCTTTACAGGATCAAAAATCCCTGAAATGGCTAAATCATTGCCACTCTGAGTCCAAGCATTGGGAGAGGAAATTCTGAAGAAAGGAGAACCTATTTTCTAGCTGTTTTGGTTCATTTCCTAATGTGTGTGGTTTATTTATTTACTTATGTATTTAGCTGTCCGCATTTCCAGCTTTTTATTTTACTTAGCTTGTCACTGTTAGCAATAATTGTATTTTCATCACAGTAAGAATCCATTGTGAGTGGTGAAAGCTCCAAAAATTGTTCTCTTGCAGTTTCCTTTCCTTCAAATGTCACTTGACTTTGGGCTGCAAATGGACCTGAAGCCTGTTTGGTACACTGTTATGAGCAAAGATGTTCTCACAGTATTGTCTGATGTGTCTTTTGTGAAAATGACTGAGACCACTTTAAAGTAGTTTTGATTACTGTTCCCACATCACTGATGTGTTCAGTGATTCTTGTGGCTGTGTAATGTAACTTCACCAGGGAAGATGTCCTTTGTCACTGCATATCTGGGAGGGAGGCACCGTTTAGACATTTTTCCTTCTAGAAAACAGCAGTAGCTATTAACTTCTGTATAGCAAATTTCAACTTTTAGGACATACATGTTCTTTTGATTCTTTGCAAGATAAATGTTAGTATTGTTTCCGTTACCTAAATAAAGAAGAAAATGGTTAAGCAGCATATAGAATTAGTTGACACAGGATTTGGAGTCATTTTTCTGATTAAGTGTGTCTATCCAGGTATGCATTGCAGAGCTGGAGAAATGACCACAGGACGATTTAGGGACCTATTGACCTTCCATGAGTCAAACCTTACCTAAAACTCCATAGATCACCTGATTCCATGCCCCTCTTATTGGAGAGCTTCAAACATCTTTTGATTGTTCTGGGATCACTGTTAGTTCAGAACCAGTGTCCCATAGTTTCTGAAATGTCTGATCACTTCTTTTTCCCCAGTGTACAATTATCCTAGTAAAAGGCTTCAGGTCCCTTTTGGCTAAGGAGGATGGGAAGAAGATTGACAGTATTCTACTTTACTTAATGCATCAGGTTCCTTCCTTAAGGGTACCAGGCCTCCCCTTATTTCAAGGAGTTCTAGCCCTGGAAATTGGCAAAAATCTAGGAATTGGTTGAGGGGGTCAAGATTCTCTGTTGCTAGTGTTTGAGGCAGATTTTCATCCATTTACCCTACTTTTTTTTTTACACTTTTTATGGCTTAGTGGAGTAAGATTCACTCACATTAGAATGTTTTCTGTGATATTAGGCCCCCATGGATGCTTGAGTGTGTGATTTGATTTTACAAATGGCATAAACCACTGTTTCTTGCCACTGACATTTCACCTTCTGCTACTGTTATTCTCAGCCCCAGAGTGCCAGATGGGAAAGCAATCTTGTTATTCATTACTCAGGAATGGCAATAACTACAGAGTGAAAACTGCTTTCAGAATAAAGGGAACCACTTGCTGTTATCCCAGCTAGGGAAATTTCCCCCATTGCCCTCAGCGAGAACAGTGAATTTCCATTACCCAAATTTTTTTTGAATATTCTTTTCAATGCATGAAAGTCTTCTTTTATGCCATTGTCATTCACTATTATCTCATGTTCGCTCTGTGTTTAAAACCACACATTCTGGTATCTGGAAGAAGGTGTTGTAAAGTTTAATGCCTTCAATTATCAAGAATGCAGATCTCAGGCTATTTCATAATTTTTAAATAGCTATTGGCTTATGAGAGAATCTTGGTAAAATATATTAATGGACAATAACATGTTTTGAAGCAAGTGAAAATTTGAAACTATTTTTACATGTCCTTTAATTCATGTAATACTTCTATAAAAAAGCAAAAGAAATCTTATTAAATACATCTAATAAATGATAAACTACAGCAAAAATAGGTGCCTTGCACATACCCTTTGAACTGTCAGGTTCAAATTCATTACCTTAACACAGACTTTCTAAAGTCAAACAAGCTATAACCTCACTAGTTTTCAAACAGTGTCACTACCTTATACCTCTTTGTTCTGTTTTTACAACTTCTTTTCCTTCTCCTTACTCCTTTACTTCTCTATATTCTTTTTAATGGTCAGTAATATGTTCTGGAAAAGGTCCATGTCTTATTTCTTATCTCAGGATATTTACCTATAAAAAACAAAAATATTGTACTATTTTTAATATTATGATTCAGGCTGGTCATTTTATTCCTAGGGAATTAAAATAAAGCTGTGAACGGATGGTCCATCTCAGTTCTCTCTATTTACATAAAGATCAGTGTGCTTTAGGCTGGAGGGAACTTAGAAGCCAGTGGTTCTTCCCTTGCAAATATGTTCATTCATCATTGTGATAGAATCAGAAGTGAGTTTCAGAACTCGTTATAGATTTCCATTATCCATAGATTGTGAGAAAAGTGATATTTTACTTTATATAATGAGGAAATGTCCACTGAACCCTTCTCATCTAGATTAGACATTCTTCTCATTTGGTACTTTGTCATCTTCTGTTTGCCCAGTAATCACAATCATGACATGGCATTTTAGTAGTTCAAATGCTTTCTGTCTTCCCCTAAATGGTGAAAGCCCTCTATGGTTTAAATGGCTCATAATGTTAAATCCCCTGTGCAAATCCTGGCACCTATTCATAAAAATGATAGTTACATTAGATGTTAGATATATTAATGAAGAGACAGATGGATGGATAGCTGGATAGATATAATATGGAGGGATGGATGAGAGAATGAATTATGTATGGACATATGAATGGAAAATAGTATTTACACATTAAAAACATTTTTGAACATTTTTATGTACTAGTGTCACTCCTCAAGACATTGGGAACCATGTCTTTTTTCAACCATGAAAAACAATAAAAATAGATGAAAATTCATGCTGTTATAGAGCTTATGGTATAATGCTAAGGGAGATTGATAAGCACATAAAGAAGAAAAGTATTGTATATCAGATTTTCATATTAGATATAATGTAAAACATGCATGCATTATGGAGATGTAAGGGAAAAAAATCAAGTAGGATGCGGCGAACATAGAAAAGTGTTTCAGTTTTAAACAGAATACTGCTTCCTATAAGCATCTATGAAACATCCCATGAGTTAGTTTCTTCTATACTATAGCAAGTTACTGTAGTATTATCAGGCCCAAATCTGGTCATCTTCTTCTTTACCTAGATCAGGTAAGTGAGATGCTGGGTATCCTCCACCTTGAGGAAAATTCCCTTCCATCCCTTGCCCTGTGAAAGTAAAACAAGTTAATCCAAATGTACATGATGGCACAGATATAGGTCACAAGTATGGGAAGTCCTATTCTAAAAGAGAAAAAAAAGGAAGTTAGGAATTACAGCAATTTCAAAGTTCAATCAGGCAAGCTTGCCTAGTGGGCAAGGACCATGTTCAGCAAGGTTTTGCCCTTGGGCCATAATTCTATTATATTTTTCACCTTCTGGTCTGAAGCATTATTTTGCTTCTCTGAAGGTTGACGTGTTTGAGCTTGAGTAGTCACATAAGATTGTTGTAGCCTGTAGGATTATTGAGGGTTTAATGCTCTTCTTTCTTTTTGTGCTGTTTTAGTCCCTTTCCCTCTAGGCTGATAGCAGATCTGATGTATAATATTCCCAAAAACTTCATAGGATCGCTACGCATACCATGGGGATTTATAGTATTAGACAAAAGAGTCAAGTTCAGATCTTTCCTGGGTAACCCTATCCCTATTTATGCTTAGACTTCTACTAAGATATTGAATATGCCTATGAATCACAAACGTAATCCTTGAAGACCAACAAAACTTCACCAGCCCTCAGATAGCTGATATTGATTCTCAAAATTCCATCCTCTTTTTGTGCATCCTGGATAATTTTTCCAAATTTGATTTAATATTTTTATTCATAATTTACTGCAAGCAACAAGATTTAAAAAGGATTTCTCCTTCAATGTTTTGCTCAGAAGTATCTTCAGCTAAATATGGAAGTTCATTGTTAAGAAGCTCTACTTTGAAATTATGAAGGATACAGTCAAGTTTTCAGCATGGTGTAACCAGGATTGCCTCATGCATTTCCTAGCACCATGTTCTTGTCTTTTCAGCCTTCCAATGCAAAGCCTTGCACAGCTATATTGCTACTAACATTCCACTAACGATGATGGATGCTTTCTATGAGTTGAAAGAAGGTATCTCTATTCATGTCTCACTTCCTTCCAAGCCCTCACAGGATGAGTTATTAATATATTTATTTATACCAATAGTTTTTCATTTTAATCCACATTTTTTCTGTCACACTTCTCAAAATTAATCTAACCCCTACCATTACCAAATTCAAAGCCTTTCCACATTTTTTTTTTAGATATTTACTACAACAGTGTCTCAGTTTGCAGTATGGAGATATGTATTAAATTCCTAAGGCTGCTATTTTAACTTACTTCATGACTGATGGCTCAATACAACCTGTATTCCATGGAACTTATTTTCATAATTCTGGAGGTCAGAAATTTGAAATCAGTGTTACTGAGCCAAAATCAAATTTTTCTTGCCTTTTCTAGTTTCTCAGAGGTGCTAGTGATTTTTCTGTTTGTGACCTCATCTCTCCAATTTTCAAGTCCAGTCACATCCTCAAATATTTTTCTGTTCCATCTTCACATGACCTGTTTGTAAAATGTTTTTCTAATTCTCAGATAGGTAATATAGATCTCATATGTGTAAACACATGTATACATGTCATTTGTATATGTACATATATAAGAGAGATAAAGACATAGAGATGGAGAGATTTATTTTAATCACCTGTTTTATATGTTGTTGAAGCCACAAATGCAAAGTCTGTAGGAAATATCAGCAGGCTGGAAATTTGCATAAGAATATTTAATCTGAAGTGTAATAACCACAGGCTAAATATAGGCAAAGTTTCTATGTTTAAGTCTTCATAAACTTTCCTTATCATTTGTGAAACCTCCACCATTGCCTTGAAGTCTTTTAGACTGATTGGATGAAGCCAGGAGATTTTATCCATCTTAAAGTCTCTGGTTATTTTATGTTAAAAACTGCCCTCACATCTATGTATAGAGTACTGCTTGAACCAGCAGTGGGGACCTATCTAGCTAAGATAATGCACAAAATTGGCCATCACACTGAGAGAGGTGTGGAATCCAGGCAGTTGTCTGAGAAGTATACTCAGTTGGAGGGGAGGGCACACCTGGCCTTTCAGGACACACAAGAGGTATGATGTTTATTGTGAGAGAAAGTGAAACTGTCAGAGGTTTCACACAGAAGAATGTCAGGATGACTCTCCAGCTTGGAACTGGGAATGGGCCAAGTAGGAGATTATTTCAGCTCTACACATGGGAGTTGTTGGGGTTTGGACCAGGAAGATGGGCAGAAAGGTGAGAAATGCTCAGGTGTTGATATGTTTTAAGGTAGCGACAACATGAATTTTTTTACATATTGGATATAAGGAAAAAATATATATATATATATATAGGCTCCTAAATACTTGGTTTGAGAAAAGTGAGAGAAAAATGCAAAAAGACAACATTTATCCTGACCTGAAATTGAGAAAGTCCAATGAAAATGATTTAGAGAAGTTATAAAGAATGTGGCTGTGGTCATATAATGTTAGTAGGCTCTATTAGATATTTGAGAGTGGTTTGATATGAAGCTTGGGTGGCTGGAACACAGAGATGAAGTTGGGAGTGGTTACCATAGTGATGGTATGCGCGGGCATAGCTCTGACTCCAGATGAGGTCGTCAAAACATTAAGTAATGACGGAAAGAGAATAGAGTACAGAAACTGAACCCCTGGTCACTCCAGAATTCAGACTCGGGGAAAATAAGAAAAGAAAAGAAGGAATAAGAACTATCCAGAGAAAGTTTAGAAACTATGTTCTGTTAGATAAGATAAAAATAGGTTATATCAGAAGCAAGAAATTAGAGAGAGCAAATATTCCTGACATGCCAAATAAGTGGTAGACTGAAAATTATCTCTTATATTCAACAATGTAATATCGATTGTTCATCTGGTTAAGAAAAGTTTGTAACTGGGTAAATTCAAGATGGAAGATGAGGGAGGAATGGGCATAATAAATACAAGTAGCTATTAGAGAACACAGGGCATAGATTGAGTATCCCAACTCTCTATGTGAGTGTAATTTATCTTGATCTCCCTACTGCATAAAACCAGTCAGGACTTTCAGTACTAGTGGGAACATTAACAACACATGCCAGGAGGGGCCAGTTATGAACAGTGTCACTCTTTCTCTTCCTGGAGATCTCAGCAAGGCCTGGGGATGAAGGTGCAAGTGGTAGCTCCTCACTCAGTTTGCTATTTATGACCTTTTCCTGGTAGGGTCTGGACTTGAAGACAGTATTACAGAGAATGGCTACCTAATCTCAATAATTTAAGAAATGAATATAGTTTAAGAACTAAAAGCTAAAAATGCAATACAAAACAAATAAATTAATAAATGTTAGAGATAGGACAATTCTTGAGCATTTTAACTACCAAATATCTGTAAGTCCTTATTAAATTAATTAATGTCAATCAAGTAGATGTTCAAAGAATCCTAAATCTTTCTCCAGAACTTTAAAACTTACTTTGCAGTTCTTCCAAAGATACTTTGCTAAATCTACTTGAAAAATTACTTACAATAGAAAAGTGTAAGGGATTTAAACATGTAATAGATTGGGAAATAATCATAAAGATGAGTGGTTATAACAGAAATATACAACAGGGAAAAAAACGTTTTTGTAAACCTTGATGTTCCATGGGAGAAAAAGGATTCAAAATGTTTATATGATTTGTGCTGAGTATATGCCTCCTCACTTTTTGTGTATTATTCTTCTTATCAATAATATTGCAGCATCACATCCCATGAATTACAGGATGTCTATGAAAGACAGAGGAGCAAAGGAAATTAAGAAAAGCATTGTAAACAAGGACAGATGGAAGCCCCTGAAGCAGTCACAATAATTTAAATTTGATCCAGAAGGTGACAGGCAACCCTGAAGTGTTGAGAAGGGGAAGAACGTGGGTCCAGCTGTGGGAAGGGAAAGTTATTTTGACAGCCTTTGGTAATGATTGGGCATTTTGTGATATAAACCAGTGTTTGAAATCTTGGGGAAAATACTATACATACACTGATTGATTTTTTGGTATTTTTCCAAAGTTACATAAATTGCTGTACATTCTGGAATCTAGGCTTTGTTTTGGTTTGTTTAGTTTTGTTTTGATCATGCTGTTGAATTATGTGACTGACAGTAACTCAAGCCTGATCATTACTTTTATCTGCACATAATGTTCACAATTTAGAAATGATGCTGATATTTATTCAAGTTGAATAAAGATGTATGATCCCATCAAGTTAATTATTAGCCAAGAAAAAATGAAAGTGTGATATTGTTTAAATAGCAGATGTGTTAATATAGAGTAATTATGGTGACTGAAAATGAGCAGTTCTAGCAGGCAGATGCCAAATTTTTATCCCCACAGTGTCAACCCAGAATGTCCTTTAATACACTGGAAAATTACTGGGCAGATTTGAAATAACAAAGCAATCACTGAAGGCTTTAACATTCCTCTGGAGAACAGAACAGATAAAATGATTACAGTGATTTGAACAGTCAGAATTTTATAGCTGTTCACTTAGAAAAACAATCTTCCAATTAGTTGACAATTGATAGTCTCTGATATTTCCTGAAGTGGTTTCTGCATTACAATATTGATCTGTGTTTCTATGCAGTAGGTTACCTGAGAGAAAGTTAGTTTCATTGTCGTAAACACTTAGAAAATCTGGACTAACAAATATAAGTATTTCACAAATATAATGGTTAGAATGGATTATCTATATAGGAACTTGTATTGCTTGTGCTATTAACAATGTTGCAGTGATGTTTTACAGAACATTAATGAACTTGGAAGTTTCATTTTCTTCTGCTAGGGTACTGAATTTTATGCTTTCATTGCAATTACGAAAGAATGTGTGCAGCCTTACTGCTTCTAAAACTAAAGATTTTGAGAAGTCCAAGTTTGGATTATGATTCTTAGGGTCAAGTATGTGATAGAAGCATTCACAGATATTTATTTATCAAGGAAAATGGATGGCTGTGAACAGACACTGCCAACAGATACATTAGGTCCTTTCTTGGTAATATGAAACCAAACTAGCACATTTTTAAATAAGACTTAAGTTCCTTATATGCCAAGAAATCTTGAAGTGGATAATAACTTACCTCAGTTTTTTTGTGTCAGCCATGTCAGAGTTGTGGTTTGACATCTTTTGGGAGCATCATGTGCTCACTCACAAGAGAGCTGCCTTGCTTCCAAGCTGACCATCCATTCTCCAGGAGAACAAAAAAGGCAATGCTATCTCTGACCGTATCAGTCCCACTCAATAGAAAGCATTAATTTTTTCAGTGATCTATCAGACTTCTGTTTCCATTACTTTAGCCAAGAATGTGTCATATGAATATCTTCTTTTGCAAGGAAATCAAGTTGGATGTGTCTCTTTCATATAGTAGACACAGCTAAGCAAGAGAGATGAGGACTGTTGTATTAATCAGTTACCCAGTGATACATTAAATTAACAATAAATTACACAGAAGAGCTCTCATGTTCTGGGTTAGATTTGTTTAGCTACACTCAACTCTCTTTAAAATTTTACTAAAAATTGCAAAGAATTTACTCATAGAGGCAGCCAGGAATAAAATCCAGTGGCTATGTCCATAAACATGGCCTTGGGATTGTTCAGCTCTATTCCTGTAAAACACAGGAGACGTGGAAAATGGACGACACTGCTGGGTGTAGCCTTCAGTCTTGTTGGTTCTTTTCTCTAATTTTTCATACTTTACAGTATTCATTAGTGTAATTTGCTTTATCCCTGCAATTCTGCTGAAATCATCATCTTTTTTTTCTAAAGTAGTATTCCCAAATTTATAATTAGAAATGCATATGTAAATTAGCATAGTCATGGGAAACATTTATAAATTAAAATTGCCAGGCATTTCAAGTTGAGTTTGTTTAATTTACATGTTCATATCAGTTTAAATGTCTACTTTCTAATCTTTCATTAATAGTTTATGGCTACAGTTCTTATCTTTTTATGTATAATCATCTAGGTTCTTCAACAAAGTTCTTGTCTGCATTTTTTATTTTATTGGTAAGGTAACTGTGCATAGATCTGTTTAGCCACATTTACAACAGCTAGCCATTCTAGAAAAAGAGAACTTAAGAAGAACTATATTTGAAACATATTTCCCACAGAAAAACATTATTACAGTAATATGTATTCTTAAATGCATAACAGAAATGACAATATTGCCATGATTTCAGTTTTAGAGGATCATATATCTTGTACAGCATGGTCCTTAATCTTGCTAATTCGGTATATATTTAATAAACAGTAGCAAATTCATAAAATTACACTCAGAATCCTCAGAAACCTGTAGCTGGAGAAAAGAAATATTGCATGTACCAGAATAAAAACGGCCTTATTGTATCCTTTTCATGACCCTCAGCTGAACTTGGAGTTGTGTATTAGCTGCCAGGGGGGAGTCCTCAATGGAAGGGTTACACAGATGTTGAGATTCGGAAGCACTGCTATTAGGTGAGTGCATGCTTTGACAATATTGACATGATACATGAATCATTTCAAACACAGTACATTTCATCACTTTAACATGACTCATGAAATTTGTTGTCAGCTAACTGAGATAACATGCGAGAACAAAAACAATGAAAGCAGATAATCTGAATCTATGCTCTCTTTTAGACCAATAACCAACCAAGTAAACCCCACATAGTCCATTAGTAAATGAAAAAGACACAAAAGCTTAAGTTTCATTGACTTCTTATTGACTAATTACTTCATCATTGTAGCTTTAGTTTAAAACAGAGTAAAGGTAAAGAAATCTTTATCAGCCCTTTGTATTGCAAAGCAGTTAGGGTTTCATCACAGTCTAGTTTAGCAATCCCAGCACTAAGTGAATAGTTAAGCTACTTTGGATGACCCATACTTCTGTATTTATGTATTTCAGTTCATTCTCTTTCAAAACTGGAAATAGTTCCATTAACACATCCAAGGAATTTAGGTAAGGGGAAGTTGCATCCAGGAACATCAGAAACCACTGGGTTCCAGCAGTGGATTTATGATAGCACTTGCTGAAATCCTACAGGTTCAGTAAAGCTTAGGAGGCTTGAGAGCAGGGAGGATGAGTCCAGGGCTCTCACATTCTTGCTTTTGAGATCCCTGGAGATATCCCAGAACTGTTTTTTATTCATTATATAACTTCAGTTCTGTAAAAGATTTCTTTAAAGACAGTATACCTTGCCTTAATTTATGTTGTTGCTGTTATTAAAATCAAGTATGCTAACTCAATACAGATACCTTAAAAAAGCAAGAAAAGAGCACCTGAAAAGTTATAATGAAACTCTTTTATCTTCTGTTTTATTTTGCAACTTAAGATCTGAAAGAGAAAATTCAGTCCATCAAGTATTGACTGATCCTTCCCAGCAACAAGCACTTTACCATGTCCAGGGCATGAGACAGTGAGTTACCGCTTTGTTGGGGGATAGCTGTGATAGAAAAAGGGTTCGCTTTGAGAAAATGGGATTTCTTGCCCTGATACCATGTGGAGAATTAAAGGTCATGGTCAATTTTAATCTTAGAGCTTTGACCTTTTGAATCATGAATGGTGGTATAGGTCTTTATTAAGAGTCTGTCATATGCCAAGCACTGATTTAGGCACTGGAGACCCAAAGATAAATATAATCAACCATTCCCTGTAAACATTCATACAGTAGTGATAGTAAAATGAGTAGTAAACTAACTAACACTTACTTGTTAATTCTAAACAGTTTTTACAAATGTTGTCTTTCAAACAATGATCATGGCCATCCCATTGAATACATCATATATTCATTCCTCTCTTTTTCAATAAGGAGATGAGAATGAGGATGTTAAATAACTTTCCCCCATCACATAGGAAGTACAGAGAATCGCTGAGCTTAGTTTTCAGAATTACAAAGCCTGTGCCCTTAATAATTCATCCTTTTACCACTCTGAATCAAGGAGATTTGGTAAGAAGGACATGGATCATTTTATGAATGAATTTTGAAAACAATAGTGTTCTATGCAAGAGTTAATTATCTTTAAACCAAGGATAATAAATCATTTAAAAGTTGAATTCGAGTCAGAAATAAATGTCCTCCCGAACTGTAAAGATCTAAGTCAAGAGTTGTTAGTAAGGACTAGCTCATGTTTATAAATTGACCAAGTATTCTTGTGTCTTCATTCAAAGTTCCTTTTGCATTTCTTATTATTGGAGGTGACAGGATTAACCAGGTTTTCCTAGGTTCAGACCAAGTATATCTCAGTTTGATCAGCCAGCAAGAAAGCACAAGTATGCATGCCTGAGATTTTGTAGACATTGTGCTTATCTACCCCAATGAGGAGCTTGTGTTTGGCATCAGGAATAAAGGAATGAGCTCCTTTGGAGCTAGATGTTGAAATTTTTAAGTGGTGAAAAATAAAATTAAAATGACTTAACTTATATTCCAAAAATAAACTGTGCCAGCAATGTCAAGATGTAATAGTAAGGAGAAACCCAGAGAGTCTGTTTCCTTCCCTGCTTGAGGCTGGACTGTGTCCTGCTATTGTGTCCCAACCCTATGCTGTTCAGAGCCCATTTGCAGAAACCACATTAGTAAATAAAAGCAGATTAGAATAAAGTAAAGGTCAGTGGCAAAGGTGAGCTATAAGCTGTGTTAGCACAGGATCCAGGGGAAAACATCCTCAATAATAAGGTGCTATCCACATTCTGAGATTAGAAACTGGTTTTGATTCAGTTAGTGAAATCTTGTCAGAATTTGTAATTTTGGTACAGCTCGGAGCTTCTTGAAAATGTGCCCTTTATTAAGAACATGAAAATAGACATTTCAGAAATTTATTATCCAATGTCACTCCTCAATTAACTTCTATTCATTCAGCCAGCAAGAACTAGTGTTCAGCCCATTAAAAATAAGAGGTTTCCTTTTCTGTTCCCTTTGCTGTTATTGATATTGTTAATCATTTTAATTAGTGGCTTCCCATGATTCCAATCAAACCCAATTAGGCTCAAACCTGATAAACAATGAAGAGGTGAAAACAGCAACTCCAAGCATGTATTACTCTCACTAGCACACAGTGGAAGGGGTGCAATTTAAATTGCTTCTATTTTCCTTTCAACAAAGGCCTTCACTAGTTCCAGAGTGTGCAATAGCATCTGGTTGCTTACGTGAGCTATGGTCTATGGTTCATCTCTGAAGTGGCCTTCACCCTCTGTGTCAGCTCCTAGGTACATTCACTGGCCCACACACCACCAGCCTTCATTTCCTGGTTTCCGGTTTTCCACATAGCTAGCAACATGAGTTTTGTTTTGTTTTTTTTTTTTTTACACATTCCCTTTTCTTTGTTCTTTCCTTATGCATGTTTGTCTGACTGTCTCTGGCCTTTCAAAGGTCTAGTCTCCTGTTCTCCCTGTGAGGCTATAGAAGTTCAGCATACTATTTTACAAGACATTTTTCATTTGTTTTCCTCAGTAACTGCATAGGTAGTTACTTTTATTATATCCATTTTAGAGACAAAAAAACTGATGTGTTATTGTAAATGATGTTATGAAAAATCACTCAGCTAGAAACCAACATAGCTGAGGAGCTTTCCATTATGTAAAAATGCCTTTTCTCTCTTATTCATTCTGCAGTTGATGGACAAGCTACCCTTACCTTTTTCTGGTTCCCTGTTGCATAGTGCATTGTTTTTGTGCCTTTGCCTTCGGTCTATGAATTTCCTTTTGAGTTAATGTGTTTCTGTTTACCGCATATTGAAGGATCTTGTTTCTTGATCCACTCTGCCTGTGTTTCTTTTTATTGGGGAATTGAGGCCATCTACATTAATGGTTATGGCCAACATGCACTGGCTCATCTCTGCCTGGCTATTTTCCTGCCATTGGCTCGCTACTTTCTCTTCTGTTCAATTGCCTGCTCTACTTGGCAATCCCCATCTGATCCGGTTCCTGGAACCATTGTTATCTTTATCTCTCTCTAGATTTACCCTTCAACAGCCTTTGTAGGATTGGTTTGGTGATCATGAATTCCTTCAGTTGTTTTTGTTATGGAAGTATCTTATTTACCCATTAATTTTGAAAGATAGTTTGCCGGGTAAATCAACCTGACTTGGAAATTGTTTTCTTTCAGGACTTGAAATGTTTTACTCCAAGCTCTTTTTGAGTTGATGATTTGTGTTGAGTAGTCTGTCATGATTCTGGTAGCTTGCATGTGCACACGGGATTTTATTTTATAAGTGCTCTGTTTCTTTTCTCTAACAGCCTTTAATACTCTGTTCTTGTGCTGAATTTCTGGGATCTTTATATGTTTGAGTATAGATTTATATTGGTTATGGCTAACTGGAGTTCCATATGCCTCACTTACTTGTGTGTTAGGTCTTTTTCCTATGCTTGGGAAGTTCTTTGCTATTATTTCTGTAAATAATATCATTATGTCATTTGTGTTGACTCATGGTTTTTTGCTGACACCTATCACCATTAAATCACTTTTCTTTGCATTGTCTTGCAGCTGTTGAATTGTTATTTCCTGGTTACTTGTTAGTTTTAAAAGATCTTTCCTTTTTTTGTACCAGGCATTGAACTCATGACCTTGTGCTCGCCAGGCAGGTGCTTAGGTCACTGAGCTAAATCTCCGGACCTAAGAGATCTTTCCTTTTGCAATCACTAGCTACTATCCTGTCTTCCAGTTTTGAAAGTCTTATCTTCAGTTTCTTTCAAGTTGTTTTTGCCAGCTTTCAATAGTTTTTAATTTCCTGGATCTCTTTGAGTCTGTTATATGCATTTCACATCTCTATATTGTTCATTCAAGGTTTCCATCATTTTTCTATGTTCCTCTTTTTTTTAATGTGTCTTTTAGATGTGCTTAGAAAACCTTTTATTATTTTTTTCTTTTATCTGAGATATTAGTTCCAATCTGATTTTTTTTTTCAGTCTCATGAAGTTGTTTCATTACTTCAGTTGCCATCATCCAGAGATTTCAGGTATATGACTTCCACTTTATTCCATGTCCATATTTCCTGGGCTTATTCCATTTCAGCTGGACAACAGAGATTTGCTTTTTCTCCTTCCTTTTGACATTTTCTTGGGTTCCTGCTGATGAGCTGCTTGTGGGGTCCCAGGAACTTCCTGTATGGCTACCTGGCCGTGGTGTAGGGAGGTGGATCAGGCACCTGGGTTTCTCCTACCCCAGGTTTCCCAAGAGGCAGTGGGGTGTGGGACAGGCTTCTTCAGACCCTTATGGATTCTTCAAGGTGTGGCTGGCTGCTTCTTCCCACCCATGCTGGTACCTGTTGGAAAGTCTCTATAGCAGCTTGCATGTGCACAAGAGATAGGCTCCAGGAGCAATCTTGGAGAGCGGCCAACTAAGCTTAGAACTCAAAGCAACTGCTGATTCCATCTAGCTGCTGCCAGTGTCAGGGAGAAGCTACCAAGTATGAGCTGGCAGGGATCCAAGCTCAAGAAGCAGTACAGAGAGTTCAGTCCAGCAGAAAGAAGATACAGGGAATTTTGCAAATTGAACAAATTGGTTCTGCCTCACAGCCAGACACCAACCTGAACATCAGTGAAACTAAAGGTACAGGCTTGCTGGGATTATCTACTACCCACCACAAAGCTGTGACTGGCTTGCTGGGATAAATCAAAGTAGATCTGAACTCTGACTGCCCACTTTATCTCCCAGTGGAGGCAGAAACATGCCTTGAAGTGGACTTATGCTCTTCTTCATTTGTCCTCCAGCCTTACTTTTGTAGCCTCTTTCTCTCCTTCTAGTACTCTATTTTTCCCCAACCCTAGAATGGTAGATACTACCATTGAACTAAATAAAAACTGTTTGTGAAAAAAAAAAAAAAAAAAAAGCTGTGACATGGATGATCCTAAGGAGCTGCACTTGGATTGAAATTGAGGTTTCAGTTCAGACAAGATATCTTGTATCAAGGTATCAGTAGTTATATGTGTGGTTCAATTGTCTGACCTGATTGTTGTATCTTTACATTTGTAATGTGCAGTACTCAGATGCTTTGCTCTGGGTTTAGGATTTCATTTGTTGATTGTTAACCAAGGATGTGAATGCAAATGACAGAAATTACTGATTTTCCTTCCTAAACTTTTCCTCTAGAAACTTGACATCCAAGTCTTTACTTTGCATTTATTGGGCAAGGTTTGTATAAGATTGTATCTCTATTTTGTTTTGTTCAAGGAATAGATGTACTAACTAGGACGATTGAACATCATAATTTCTTGTACATGTCTGAGACACCTGTCTTTCCCCTAATTATTATAAACTAAATCAATTCTGATTTTTAAGTGCTTTATAGGTACTATTGTACTTTGCTAAATTGGAGTACTTTCTTATGGTTAAAGAATGAGATGCACCTTGAACTATGTTTTATTGGTAACTTGTTGGCTTTTGGGTGACATGATCCTAATCAATACCTTTCTCACTTTGGTTAGTTACATAGTCTCACACCTGGTATAATGGCTTCTTCTTATGATTTTTTTCCAATAAGGATTTAGGGCACTCTTCCCATCTCCAGATGTCTGAGCTCCAGAAAGAGTGTATGTAAGGTGTCTAGTATAACGCGTTAATTGTATTATGAGCAAGGTTGCTAGTGATAATGTAAAAACAGTGTGGTAGATAGAGGGCATTTGTCCATTTGTGTACCTTGTACCTGATATACTGCTTACTAATAAAATTTTTAATGACTAGTTGCACCCAAAACTACAATAGGTACTATTGTACTTTGCTAAATTTTCAATGACTAGTTGCACCCAAAACTACAAATTTTTAATTTTTTAAAAAATGATTATATTCATACAGTTTTGTTTTATCTTCAAATTTGATTCTTATTTGAGATATGTTCCTATATTTTCTTAAATATTTCTATTCTGCATTATTTTAATGTTAATGTATGTTACGCACCTTTTTTGGTAATAGTGCACTCTTATGTGGATACTTTCTGAACTACCTAAGCTCGTAATGCTCCCCAAATTTGGTTTAGGGGACCAGTTGTGAGATTATACAGGTCTGAACATCACTTGCTGTATATTACATGATACAGTGTGTGCCATTTACTCCTATAACAGGCACTCTCAGAAAGCTCGGAATGAAAATAAGCCGAAGAACTGTGGTTGTCTTATGAAGGTTATGAATGCAGTTATTTTATTCTACCATTTCTGTGTCTATATTTGTTTCTTCACTTTTTAGTGATTGGAACATTCTGAACAAGAGCCATCTTCCATTTATTTAGAATCTCCTTTGGCTCTTCAGAATCCTAAATTTGTTCTCAATTTTTCATGGTCTCCTTTGATATTCTCTGCATATTCTTACATGTAGTTCTGTATTCCTTACCCTTCCTTTCTTTGAATTTATTGGTTACTTTGGTGCTTCTGCTCCATTCCTCTTTAACCCAATATATTTTACTGAAGAAATGCTTGTGGCAAGTTGACAACAACGTTCCTCATACACCGTGTTTTCTTATTATCTGAGGTGGTTCCTGTAAGACATGAACACTAGGCGCACATTCTATTTCACTTTTTACATTGCTTGGATGCTTTATTTGAATTTCTTCTGCAATATCTTATATTGATGACTTTCCTTTGAAAGTGTTTGAATTTATTTGGAACACTGTGACTGTTTTTATCTTCAGCACAATATTAGCATTTCATGGTCTGATTTAGCAGAAGTATAACAGTGTAGAAAGCTGAATTTACTCAGCCTGACATTTAAATCCCAGGTCATCCATTTAATTACCAATATGACCTCAAGTAAGTTACTAAACCTCTCTGAGTCTCAGAATTTTCACATATCAGTATTCTGTTTGTATCAATAGCTCATCTGGCCTTCATAGCTATTGTAAGGATTAAAGACAGAAAAAAATAGAATACCTCACATGTAGAATGCATTTCATAATTGATGTCTAAGAGGTGCTGACATCTATTTGGGGGATATTAACAAAACTACTTTTGGAACATAGAATTAATGAGTAGTCTGTTGATTTGAGGGAGTCTTCTTTCCTCTCTTCAATATCACTGCCCCTTGTTGATAATCAGTATGAGCCATACCTCCTTGGAGATAATTGCAGAATACTCCTCACATTTAGTGGCTGTTTTTTACTTAGCTGATAAAATATTGCTGATAACCTCTCCCTTTACCAAGCTCTTCTGTTTACCTTCATTTTTAAGAAAAAAGTTATTCTTAACAGTCTTTATCTACTATTTTGAAATTTTTTAGCAAATCATTAAATTATAGCTAGTAAGTATAAAGCAGAGTACACAGACTATTATTATATTAAATCATTCCTACATTTTAGTTTGCTAGGAAGAACTATGTCAACAGGGCAAAAAATTATACTAAGTAAAATACAGACTCATCCAGAGTACAGAGGAGAGGGAAGTATATTAATTGTGTTAATGCTTATTAAGAACATATAATGTATGAATTACTCTCTTAGGTTTGTAGTGATTCTAAGGTGTCAAGAATCATGATGTTTGTCCATATTTGTTGAAAAGGGATTTTTTTTGCTTAATTTTCACAGTGACTGACAAATTGTAAGTACTTAGTATATACCAAGTTGACTAATAAGGAAATCAGGATTGAAAAAGCTTATTTGAATTACTTTGGGAGTAGCCAGCTTGGAAAAGAAGTTAGGAATATTCATTTGATAAGAAAGTATGACCAAATAGAGATACAGGTTTTCAACATAGTAATTTCATTTACAGTTTGAAGGTTAAGCTGATAAGCTTCCAAAATTATAAACTATCAGAATAAAGGAGCCAATATAGAATTGCATATTAAAAGAAGAATGAGAGCCTACTAAAAGTCATATTAGCATAGCTAAATCCAGAACAACAACAGCACTAACTGCTCTTGAGGATGAGAAACCAAATGAGCCCTCATTCATTGCTGGTGGCATGTGAAATGGTACATCCACTTTAAACAACAATTTAGCAGCTACTTAGAAAACTAATCTGTTCATAAAATTCAACACCTATGCCTTCTCCTCTGGCTTGGTATTGACTCAAACAAGATGCAAACTGATGGCCACACAAAAATCTATCTGTGCATATTTACAGCTGGTTTATTCATAATTGCCAAAATATGGAAGCAAGTGTCATGCAGTTGCTTGGATAAGCAACTATCCATTAAGCATATAGCTCTCTTGAATAAAGAGAATAAAGTGAATAAAGTGTTGAATGGATAAACTTTGATAAGTCCAGATAATGGAACACTATTTAGCAGTAAGAAATAAATGAGCTTTCAAGCCCTGGAAATAAGTGGAGGAACGATAGTGGCATCTTTCTAACTAAATAAACAAATCTAAAAAAGGCTGTATACTGTGTGATACCAACTACGAGAGCTTCTGGGGGGAAAAAGAAATAATGAAGACAGTAAAAACCATCAGTGATTGCCAGGAGGAAATGGCTCTGGAGGAATGAACAGGTGGAACACAAAGGACTTTTGAGGCAGGGAAAGTTTTCTGTATGATACTTCAATAGGAGCTATTATCATTATATATTTGTTAAAAGCTATAGAATGTACAGCACCAAGACTGAGCTGTAGTGTAAGCTGTGCAGTTTGGATGATGATGTCTTTAGGGTAAGTTCAAGGATCATAACAAGTTACAGCTATGGTGTACAGTGTTGATGGGGGCTTTGTTGTGCATATATGGGGTGGAAGTACATGGAAACAGTATTTTCTGTTCTATTTCACTTTAAAATTCAAGTCACTCTAAAAAAATCTATTTTTTTAAAAAAGGAGTAAATGGTAATATAGAAGGGATTGTGTTCTACTTTATTTTAGAGGTTTAGGTGAGTTTACATTTATACTAGAAAATCTGTATCTTAATTTCTTCTGTAAAACATCACCTTTCCTGTTGATCAGTTAGTCAGCAAGTATATTACATAAATAATAGGTAGATGTTACCAGTTGTTCCAAGAGAATTCTGAAATAATGTGTCTAAAACATTGTGTATTCCATTATAGCATCCTCCAACCACAAAGTTGGAGGCTGATTTTAATGCTGGACAAAGTAAACATAAATCATATGAATGCTTTTTATGGAAAAATATCAGTCAGGCAAAAGTTTGTTTGGTTGACTGCTATGCTTCCTCTGTTCCTTGACAAATGCTTCCTTTCAAGCACATAGATTATCAGTTTCTTCTCTTTATTCAAGAGAGCTATATGCTTAAATACTACTAGAGATAACTAGGCAAAAGGTTCTGTTCTAAAAGAGTAATTCCATAAAAATAAATTCTTTCAGAATTTCAAAATCCTATTACACCTTTTCCTCCATTCTATGTAGCCTAATATTTGACTTTCTTACTCAATCTTCTATGCATAGATTTTTTTAAAAGGCTTTATTAAGGTGAAATCTACATGTAGTATTTTCATGTATTTTTTTTAAAGTATGAAATCCAATGATTTTTATTAAATTTATAGAGTGGTCCAAACATTATAAAGATCAAATGTTTTTAATTTCCGTCGTACTTAAAAGACCCCTGGGACCCATTTCCATTCACTATTCTTTCTGTCTGCTTTAACCAGCTTCGAAGTTGCTTCCTATGACTTCACTTTTTCTGAAGTCACCATATAAACCAAATTATGCATTATAATCTCTTGTGCCTGCTTATTTCACTTTGCATTATGTTTTGGGGGTTAGTCCGTGTTGTGATATTTTTTGGTACCGTGTTACTTTTTATTTTTGAATGATATTCCCACATACTGCTTTTTAAATTTTCATATAATCATTATGTACTGCAAACATGTACTCAGAAAGGTAAAGAATCCCGCCATTAATGGTGTCATGCATTGCTTTTGATGGGGGACTCTTTGCCTATCTCAGTACATGTTTGCCGTACATAGTGGTTAGATGAAATGTGCAGAACTGAAACATTTTGCTTTTCATCATTTTCCAAACCAAGGTGTGAAGCCAGGTCTAGTGACTCATGCCTGTAGTTCCAGCTCCTCATACTGAAGTGTGACGACCCCTTGAATCTGGAAGTTTGAAGTCATCTTGGTCGTCCCTGATAAGTCAGAATATTTAATGTAAAGTCTTAAATTGAGACGCGATTACTTAGGAAAAATTAACTATTTGCTTAACCAACAAAATACTGAGTTTAAATTTATGTTAGTGAAAGTAGCATTTTAAACTATTCAGTTTATTTAATTAATCCTTAAAAGGGCAAGATAGAGGGATGATTAAATATGAACAGAGTCCTTCAAAGGTCAAGCAAAAATAGATTTCTGTAGATCATTCCGTTTCTTTCCTCTCTCCAGAGACTTCATGCCTTCTCTTCTCAAATATCTCTTCTCCCTCTTTTTATTTTACATTGGTCTCATTTCAGTACTGAACAAATTTCATCTACTTGGCATCTTACAAAAAAACCACTCTTGTGAAAGTGAGAGAAGAGTGATTGGAAAATAAAAATAAAATAGCCTGTTCATATTTCAGGTGGGATTTATTTACTCAGCTTTTATATACCTTCCAACACATGGCACCATATTTGTCTTGTTTGGAAGACTGTGAACTGAGGTTTGATAATGAAAAAGTATACAGTAATGGAGAAAAATAATCTTTTAAAAGTTGTCTTTTTAAATGCTTGTGTGTGCAGATCTCTTAGTTTTCAGCAACCTCGGGTAAATATTTAGTAGAAATGTGATGATATAGGTCTAGGAAAGAAGTTTCTTTCATTTGGCTGTACATAGTGGTTAGATGAAATGTGTAGAACTGAAACATTTTGCTTTTCATTATTTTCCAAACCAATGTGTGAAGCCAAGTCTAGTGACTCATATTTCATTGTTTTTAATAAATGTATTTTAGAATAAATAATCCATTTATAGAGACCCCTGCCTTCCCTCACTTGTACAAAACATAAGTGGGTATGCCTGTATCTATCTTTGATATTTTCCTTCATCTAGGCAAAGCAAGGAGCCATTTTTTTTTTAATTTTATTTAAAGAGAAAAAAAAGCAAAACAGATAAAAGGGTAGCAACAATACAGAATTTAAAAAAACACTAAGAAATCACTAGTTGATAAATTACATACTGTCATCTTAGAAATAGTTGTTCAAGTTACAAAATTAAAGCATACAAAGTGGACATTCAGGTAGTGAGACTGCAGACAGTTCTGCTCAAGGATCCAACAAACACATGAGTAATATGGTTATCTATCATACACACTTTAACATATATGTAGTTATATCCTTTAGAGCACTTTCCTTTCCTCTCTTTTTTACAATAGCTGTTACATATTTTGGGTTTTATTACTCCTACAGTTCTTATTACTTTTTACACTACAGACACAATGTGATATTTATAAATATGATTCTTATTTATTTCACTTATGAGGATAGTCTCAGGTTGCCTCCATTTACCTATGAAGGCCTCAAGATCATCCTTTTTATAGCTGAGTAATATTCCATTGTATAAAAATACCACATCTTTTTCAACCATTCTGTGGTTGATGGGCATTTTGGTTGTTTCCAAGATTTAGCTATTACAAATTGTGCGGCTATGAACATGGGAGCACATATATCACTGTGACATGACCTTTTCAGATTTTCTGGGAAAATACCCAGGAGGGGAATAGCTGGGTTGAATGGAACTTCCAATTCTAGTCTTCTGAGAAATCTCCATAGTGATTTCCATAGTGGGCTGCACCAGTCTATACTCCCACCAACAGTGGGGCAGTGTTCCTTTTTCCCCGCAGCCTCGCCAACATTTGTTATCAGTTATTTTCTTGATGGCAGCTATTCTTTCCAGGGTGAGATGAAATATCAATGCTGTTTTAATTTGCATTTCTCAAATGACCATTGATGGTGAACATTTCTTCATGTATTTATTTGCCATTTGTATATCTTCATGTGAGAAATGTGTATTCATCTCAGATGCCCATTTTTGGAGAGGGTTTTTGAATTTGGGGGGCTTGATGTTTTTCAATTCTTTATATGTTCTGGATATAAGTCCTTTGTCTGAGGGGTTGCTGACTAAAATTCTTCCCCATTCTGTGGGTTTTCTTTTCACTCTGTTGGTGATTTCTTTTGAAGTGCAGAAACCTTTCAATAATATGAGATCCCAGTTGTTGATTCTTTGAAGGGTTTCCTGTGAAGTTTGCGTTTTGTTCATGAATTCTCTGCCTACCCCTATGTCTCCAAGACTTCTACCTACCTTGTCTTCCAGTAGATTCAGTGTTTCTGTTTTAATATTTAGGTCTTTGATCCATTTAGACTTTATTTTTGTGCATGGTGATAGGCATGGGTCTAGTTTCAGTCTTCAGCATGTGGAGAGCCAATTTTTCCAACACTATTAAAGAAGCTCTACTTTTTCCAGTGGATGTGTTTAGCCCCTTTTGTCAAATATAAGGTGGCTGGGTGTCTTTGTAGTTGTGTTTGCATCTTCTAATCTGTAAGGAACCATTATTTTAAAAAACACATTATAAATTGTACAACTCAAATAGAGGGTGCTGTGTGGTCAAAGAAAGAGGTAATGCTACCAGCCTGATTTCCACTCATGCATTTTAGGAAAAATGTTTCATCTCGGATACAAAATAACTCAGTGAAAATTTTAAAGTATCAATTCAGTTGAACTATCTGACATGCACATGAAGCACAAAGATGGACATACAGGGTGATTCTGTAGGTAGCAGTTAAACAAGTGTGTCATAAAGTAATCACTAGACTGTTTTCCTGCCTAAATCAGCATTTTACTCATTTACTTTGTATGTTTACAAGACAGTTTCTTTGAGCTTTTCCCAGTGTTACATAAACAGAAAATGAGTCATGGGAGCTGTGAATTCTGTAAGTATA
This sequence comes from Hydrochoerus hydrochaeris, assembly GCA_004027455.1. Lineage (NCBI taxonomy): Eukaryota > Metazoa > Chordata > Mammalia > Rodentia > Hydrochaeridae > Hydrochoerus > Hydrochoerus hydrochaeris. Next base: position 95,683 of record PVLA01002544.1, on the reverse strand, counting down.
GGAAAATAAAAATTTAAACTTTACTTCTCAGGTAAGTGAACACACAGTGCTCTTGTTTGAAATAAATGTAGAATAAAACATAAACATTTTCTCTTTTGAAGTCTCTTTTGCTCTAATTTTGTTTTGCAACGAACTTGGAAAAGGACTAAATCTCGAGATACAGGGTGCAATGTGTTGCTTAATTATGTCAATATTTATTTTGGTATGTTTATTTCAGAGGAATTTTAAGCACTTCACCAACCTGAGAAGTTAAGTACACAGTGCCTGTCTGTTCTATGAGGGCACATAGGACAGCTTGGACAAATACAGAAGAGTCAGGCTGAGTTTTTATCAGAAGTCTGACTTAGCTCTTTCTGTGTGTCAAAGACACAACTAAAATTTCTTTCCTTACTGTTTTTGATTCTGGAATGACCCCTGTGCAAATTTAGAAGAAAAAATAAAGTTCTGGCTCCTTTATAATTACCCATCCATGTCTACCCAAATTTCACAACTGTAGCTCATTTAATTCTTGTGTGAACTGATTCATTTGGAGGGTTTAGTATCACAGGTTTTCTCCTGAATCCCTTCTGTATGTCACTTCTCTCCTGAGATTGGTTACAACAATGAGTTTTCAGGACGCAAAGCAAAATAGAATCAAACCAAAAAACTCTGTGTTTTTCCTTCCTCTCCTTGCTTCTCCCTTTGTGCTATATGTCCTTTAAAAAAATCAGTAATTGTAAGTAACAACAGCTCATGACTTTCAGTCTGCATGTGGTAGGCACCAAACTGAGTGCTATTCCTATATTATTTTTAGTTACTTCAAGACAGCTGTCACTTCATTAGATATAACATATATGTCTAATATTTCTGTTAAGTACATGAGGAAACAGAGACTTTGCAATGAAGAAATTTAATGATATAGGTGACACGGAGCTCAGCCTCTTCTGACTAAACACACTCACCTCAAAATCATCAATGTCCTCCTCCTCATCATTGTTGTAATCTTCATTACTGCATCAGGAATATGCTCTTGGAAACTTCCTAGGAAGCTATTCTCAAGATGAAAGGGAACAATATCTTTGATCATTAGGTTTTAGACACATTTCACATACGCTTCTTGGTTCTAGAGCTAAGAATGTGGTCATGAATAAGACAGTTGCTATCTCATGATAGAGGATACTAGAAAAAGTCATATGGCCACATGACCATGCAACAGAAGAATACATGAGCTGCAGTGTACCTTCCAGAGACATCGCACTATAGCGTGTGAGTGAGAGCTCCGGAGCGGAGGGCCACGTAGCTAGGCTTATCACACTGTGATGCTAGAGGAAGGGTACACTGATCTGTTGTTTTTCAAAAGATGCCCTTGTTTACCTTCACTTCTTATCTCCACTTCTGAATAATTTTATTATAGCTTCACAGCCATACTTGGAAGAAAATGGTTCTTATTACTTATACTGTTGTACAAAAATAACACTCTGTGAATATTTGCATGCGTCTGCAAGACGGGGCCTGCTGAGTGAAGAAGAATGGAACTTGGGCTAAAAGATGATTAAGTAGCAACTATAAAGTTAAAGAGCTCTAGAGAGATACACTCTCTTTTCTCTCTTAGAGATACTTGCTTATATCTCAGGACGTTGAACCAGATGCCCTCCATCTTCCCTTCTGAAAAGTGATTGTTTAACACTGCAGAACACAAATCCCTTTTGCTGCCTCGAAAGACAAAGACCACTTGGTATAAGTTTCAACTTTCCTAAGTCTGAGCTTCTTTTCTTTTGATACAAAACCTTACTGTACTCACAGAATGTGTCTGTCATCCCCTGTGTCACCCCACGGATAGTTTGTACATGAGAACTTGATGCAGGTGCTCTGTCAGTAACTAAGCAGTCCACAGCATAATCCAGAAGTCTTGTGTTCCTGCCACTCTGTGTGTGTGTTTCTGTGTGTGTGTGTGTGTGTGTGTACGTAAGTTGACAGATGTATAGACAGGTAGGCAGGCAGGTAGACTGGCAGACAGACAGCCAAACACATTTGTAGAGAGATTGTCAGTTTTTTGTTTGTTTGCTTGATACTGGCAATTGAACTCATGACCTTGCCCTTACCAGGCAGGTGCTAGTGTTGCTGAACTATATCTCCAACCTGGAGAAAAAGATAGAGACGGGTAATTAACAGTTCCACAGTTTGAGATGCAACAGTTATCCAAATAAAGAAATTCAGGCTAAAAATATGGACTTATTATCCCTTCCTCAAGTAATTTCTTTGTTCTATTACTCACTGAGTTTCTGAACAGAGTTCCAAAGTGGTCTGAAATTTTTCTGCAAGAACAGTGGTTCTTACCTCCCTTTAAATTCCCATCTCCGCTGAGCTGATGCAATGTGTAACTTATGACACGCTGAGAAAGATTTCAGGGAGAACCAAGCTATCCTAGAAGTGAAGGCTTTAGCCCAATGGTTCTGACTGTGGCTCATGGGCCACGTCTCATGTAAATGTGGCCTTTGTGGTGCACGTGACCCGGTGGTTACCGTGAACAACTGTGATGATGCCGCTTCCTCCAAGAGGGTGAAACCAGGACGGTCCTTCGTGACTACACCTGTGAGGGAAGGGTCTGCTCTGAAGCACCCTTCCCACCCGTCCGTAGCATGGGGTGGGCAGTGTTGCTCCCCAGAGTGAGCTCTCACTGAGTCTCTAGGACATCAGGAATTGTCCTTCTTCTTCAGACCACCGCTGAGGAGAAGAACCGTGGCATGTTACCATTTCTCATTAAGTGATTCCTTAATTCTCCCAAATAGGGATCTGACATGTTTGAGATTCTCAAAGTCAAACCTGTGTGTAATTTCTCTTTTGCCTGCTTACCATTTATCTTTCCATGATCTCTTTTCACAGTCCCTTGTGCTTCGTATCCTGCTTTCCCCATCAGACAGACAGACAGACAGACAGACACACACACACACACACACACACACACACACGTTTAGGCATAATTCTAAACTTTACTACATGTGATGGAAATGCAGGCTTTCATTCTTTCTCTGGTGCTCTGCCAATTCCTCCCTTGTGCTTAGACAGGATTTTAAAGCAGGTTTTCCTGTATTGAGGCTTTACTGGCTCCATAGAGTGAACAGGAAGACACCTGAACTTGTGAGGGGAAATACTAGACTTTCAGTACAGACTTTTCTAGCATAGAAGATGCCCTTAGCTCCTTAGCAAGTCACTGAAGGAAAACATATTTTGCTGTAGAAAATAAAGTTTCTATTTTGTTTCTCTGAAAGTAGCACAATTTCACAAAGGGAAAGCATCTTGTTCAGAAAGTGGCATTGACCTTACTCATTTTAATAACCCAGGCATCTTATTTAGGGAGCAGGTGCCTCTGACTTCTGTGTTATTCTTCCCATATAAATTCTTTCTAAATACAATTGACGTATATTCCCTTAACAGGGTAGGAAATAGGACTATACTATAAGTCACTCTTGAGAAACTCACATATTGTGTAGAATTCTGCCCTTGCTTCTGCATTTGAAGTCAGTTCACTTAGAAGGTCGCTTTGTACACAGATTTATAATTGTAAATTTGGGGAGATTTAAATGTGTTTAATTTCTGTACACGTCATTCATTTTCCTTTTGTTCCTGTCTTCAAACTTTTTTCTTTTGAATGTTAAATGATGGTTAACTATGAAAAGGACCAAAATAGAGAAAGTAACTGTCACATGTACCTTTGTCTCTCAGCAGCTTGCTGTGTGTGCTATGAATGTATTTAATCTGGACCAAACTGCGGAGGTAAAACCTAATTTAAGAGCTATCAATCACACGCAGCAGTCCTGCAGGAGGAGAAAATAAAAAGGCAGCAGTATTACTCAGTCCTCTCTTAGGAAAAACAAAGTGAAACATTAGACACTCCATGTCTCTACAAGGTGCCTCCTAATCCCTCAGCCAGATTACACTTAATTTGAAGCACTTTGTGTATTCCGTTTCCACTCATATGTCACCACCCTTATATTAAAAAGCGTGTGACTGACAAGTTAGCTAAAATATTTAATAAGGATTAAACACATTGTGCTTCATTAGAAGGAAACAGAGCCATTTGATACGAAATTCCAACGCTAATTAAGTAAAGCCTCCCCGTGCGAAGCTAAGCAGCTGCTTTGTTAGCGCCAGAGTAATACACAGGGCTGTGCCACTCAGTCCTGTCATGGTGACTGAGTTGTGTGTTAAATACTTCCAGAAGCTTCTCATTTTGCTGTGATTAAAACGCCTGAGGCATAAGAGTTTGCTGGTTTACCAACCTGCTTTGTTTCTCTGAAGGTTTCCTCCCCTTCCCTTTGCCCCGTCTCCATCTCACTCACTCTACTGCAGCCTCCCTGGCCTCCTGGTTTTCCCTCTCCAACCGCAGTTGCTACCATTCAGCATCTGGAGGGTGTGTGTATGTGTGTGTGTGTGTGTGTGTGTGTGTGTGTGTGTGTGTAAGAACAATTACGATATAGCCACCTTTAAATATTTATGTGTGCATGATTTAAGTGTGTGGTGTTGCTGACTCTAACATAGTAGAGCAGATCTCTAGAACTTCCTCATCTTATTTCACTCACATTTACAGCCTGTTATTAATTCCCCATCTCCCCTTCCTTCAACCCTGGCAAGTCCTCCTCCTTTTTTTGAAACTATGAATGTGACTGTCTTAGGCATTCCATGTAAGTGGAGTCATGCAGAATTTGTGTTTCTGTGACTGGTTTATTTTATTTGGTATAATCCATGTTGTCATGAATTGTGCATTTCTCTCTCTCTAAAGGCTGAATACTTTTCTATTGTTAGTGTAGATCACATTTTCTTTATTTATTCACTGATAGACACTTAGTGTTGTTTCTGTTTCTTGGTGTGATCATTAATCTTGATGTGTCAACTTCATTGGACTAAGAAATGCCTAGCGTATTGTTACAGCACATATCTGGGTGTGTCTGGGTGGCTCATGGATGTGTGACCTTGAGTGCTGTATTTGGTTTTTCACCTGTTTCTTCTTGGCACTGTTCCCCTGCTCTGCTTGCTTCCCACCATGAACGAAGCAGCTCTGCCTCACCACGCCCTTCTGCTGTAAGGTTTCTAACTTGCATTCTACTGACCATGTACTGAATCTCCTGGAACCATGAGCTAAATTAAAGCTGTCCTTCTTTAAGTTATGGATGTCAAGTATTAGGTCTCATAAATAAAGTGGTGGGAAAATTAACACACTTTAATTTTGTAAATCATGTTACAATATTGAGGGCTAGTATGTCTTCAAAATGCAAGCTTCAGTTATTTTGAATAAATATCTAGAAGTGACATTGTTGAAGTATATGGTGATGTAGTTTTAGTTTTTGAGGCATCTAATATCTTTTCCATAGCACCTATTCCACTTTGCATTCTTACGTTAAAGAAATACTGTACAAAGTTTCCGGTGTCTTCACATACTCACCAGGACTTCCTGGATTTTTCCTTGTAACTCGTCATCCTGATAGTATAAACCAAGATGGAATTGCAGGTTTGGTTATGGTTGTTGGATATTTTTTTCACATTCCTGTTGGTCCTTGTATTTGACGTTTCCTCTCCCTGAATACTGTTACCCTAAGATATACATGTACTTCCCTTGCCTCCTACAGCTGTCAGTGCTTTTAGTGAGACTGTCCTGGCCACTCTATTTATACCTGCAGTCAGATCACCTCCAATGCCTCCTCTCCCATTTCTCTGCTTTTCAATACATAATTGATCAACTAGTATACTGTATATTTTACTTGTGAATTTTTTGTACTTTGATTTCCCTTACTAGAATTCATGGTCAAGGAGTTTTTGTTTTGTTTTGTTTTTCTCTTTTTAACTATTATGTTGTCATCCTGGTGATCCACATGAGCAGGCCCAGGATGAATATTTGCTAGGTGGATGAATGCACATGACAGTAGTCTGTTCTGCAGAAGCTGTAAGTAATTTCAAAAGGAAATTGAGCACAATAGAATTGATATAAAGGTTACTTTGAGCAGAGACTAATAACTCTAATAAGACTGAGCCACTCAAAACGGTAGTACACCAATGCAGACATTGTGCTTAAACTGTAATTTTTTCTAGCTATTGCTGTTGGATCTTATCAGAGATTAAAATGCAGAACAAAGTAAAGAAGTCTAAAATTCACTCATTCATCTATTCCTGACTCCTCAGTGGAGTAGGTCATGTGCATGGCTCTAGGGGTATTCTGCTGAGAGGATCTAGTCTCTGCCCTTAGTGACCCTTAGTGCAGTAGAGAACAAATGACAAACAGTCCACTACAATCCAGCCCTTCATCATGCGATGAGCAAAGTTCTGGGCAAGAAAAGAAGGCTCAGTAAGGTGACCTGACTGTGAGGATTCCAGCAGGCTTTACAAAGAAAGCTAAATTTTATCTGAATTTTTGTTCAGAACACTTTCAATTACAAGTATTAGCAAACTCAGCTCAATTAGGCTGAATCAACTAAAGGGATTCATAGGCCTACATACCTAAAGTCACCAAAAGATGGAATGGACTTCACAGTTAGGGAAAGAAACTCCATCGTTACTCCCAAAGGATCTACCTCAAGAAATTTTCTTTTTCTTTTCTTTTCTTTTTTTAATCTACAGAATAAAGGTATATTATGGTCAATCTAATGGATCACATAAAGCCACAGCTTACTTTAGTAACAGTTATTACAGCAGGATAATGCCCTGGGCTAATTGGCATGTGTCTGAATTTCTCACTGCACCCTGAACACACCCCTGAAGCAAATGATACAGAACTGCGTTCTCCACTGCATAGCAGCGAAGTTCCATCTGTGAAGCAGAGCAGGGTGGCTGCTTCTAGTCAACCCTGGAGCAATTGCACAAATGGGAGCTGAGCAGAAGAATGCTTGTCTGAGTAGCAAATTCAGCGCATTCTTCGGTCCGAAGTTGGATTAGAACTTTCTAAGGAGATGATGAAGAAAGTAGTCTTAAATATAGTAGGAGATTATACGAAGAAAGCATGGAAATGTGAAATGGCACGTGTTGGGCAGGAGGGTAGAGGGAATGTTGGACGGCGAGCAGGTGAGGAAGGGAGGGCATATAAAAAACAAGATGTGCTATGTCCATGGACCTATTCACCAAAACGAATCGTTATTAACTGCAAGCCTATCCTAAGGAAAAAAAAAAGTCTTAAAAAAGGATTCTGAATTCACTAAATAAAAACAGCTCAATTGGACAATACAGAAAAAGATAAAGTAAGGCTGTAGCACACTGAAGTGATTCTAAGGCAGTGGGATGATTCTGAAAATCACTTAAAGCCAAACATCTCAGTCACATAAACATATGAAAACAATTGATTACCTGTAATCATTAAGGTATGGGAAATAAATCATATAAACTAAGTTACCATCCTTGGCCTGAAAAAGGTGTGAAAATGATTGAGTCAATTAGTCTAATTAGCAATGACCAACCAGTCCACAGTTTTTCACTGTCAAACCATGTTCATAAATTCTTAATTCAAAGGTCAGAAAAAATGCTGTGAAAAGTTGTCGACAGAGGAAGGCTTTAAGGCAGGGGAAGAACCTGAGAACCTTTGGAAGGTAAAGCTTTGTGGAATACGTGGAAAAAAGCATAGACCTTTTGCATGTGTCTAGGCAGAAAGTTAGGTAGGATCACAGTGTGAGCAGGGACCAAGAGGAAGGGGCTGGTAACTGTGTAGAAGATGATCAGCAGTTCAAAAGCTGCAAGGTACAAAAACGGAAGTGATCACTAGAGTTAAGAGTCAACCTGCAGAATGGGTGAAACTATTTGCAAACTTTTCATTCAATAAAAGATTAATATTCAGAATACATAAGGAACTCCAACAACTTAACACTAAAAAAATTAAAAATACTATTAAGAATGGACAAAGGATCTGAATAGACATTTTTCAAAAGGAGGCACAGAATTAGTCCACAAAGTTTTGCTCTAGTATCACTCACTAATTATCAGAAAAATACACGGAGAAGTAATTATCAGAAAAGTACCACACAGAGATATCTTCAGCCTAGGAAAGGCAGCTATGATAAAAATCAAAACAAAGCAAAACTAAAAACTCCACAAACCATGGTGTAGCTGCAGTAAAAGGGAACTCTCTCACACCAATAGTGTTGTCATGAAAAACAGTGTAGGTTCTTCAAACAAACTATAAATAGAACTGCCATATGACCCAGCAATTCTACTATTGAATATATTTTCATAAAAAAAGGAAGTGGGTGCATTGAAGGGAAACTTGTGCTCCTATATTTATTGTACAGTTATTCACAACAGCTCAGATTTAGAATCAACCTAGATATTTATCAGTGGATGAATAAAACTTATCAATGGATGAATAAAAATTTTTAGAAAAGGATTTTGAATTCACTCAATAAAAAAAACCAGTTGGACCATAAATAATATATTTTAAAATGGTAATCAAGCCAAATACCATCATTACACATTGCAAATGTAAAAATACCATAGCATATCACCAAAATATGTAGTCATTGTGTGCCAAATAAAAAATTAAAATATATTTTTAGAAAGAGCTGTTAAATGGCTATATCAAAGGCTTTAGTTTTATGAATTCAGCCTATAATCAATTCATAGATTCCTTGTACACTCAGGTCTCTTATTGTAAGAGATTATAAGCATTCTTTACTAACATGAGAGTACAGCGAAGACCCATGAGAAAATGAGAATGTTATGTTTTTTACCTGGAGAGGTTTATTTTCAATATATCATGGTTCCTCCAAGAATGGATAGAATACAAACAGAAGGTGGCTTATGATGAGAGTAAATGAAGAGAAAGCCACATTTTAACTGCACAGTGAAAACAAAATAAAGAAAGCAAAACCTGTCAAGATAATCCTGTCTCCTTAATGACACGAACTGAGGAAAGATATTTTCTTTGGTCTTAGCAGTGATAATATCAGTAAGATTATCTTCATTTATTGTTTGTAGTGTTAAGAATAATCAGACAAAGATTCAGTAATTGAGTCCCACCAAAATAGATCTTAAGAGATTGTCATACAGTAAAATCAGTGGCTAACCACTGCTACATTCTCATAACCATACAAAGTTCACTTTCCTGCTACTTTTAGTAAAATATAAAAACAAAACATATCTTAACTGTTCTGTCAAACATCACTTCTCACTAGCGCACACTCTATCTTATTTTCAGCCTTCACTTATCTGTGTTTGCGTTTTAAGATACCTGTTTCCTTAAGCTGTGTCTAAAACTAAATCCCTTTTTTAAGCACCTAAAAATTATGGCAGCACCAGTCCCTCAAGTATTATAGCTCAAATACATGATGTCTTTTTGGGATGAATAATTCCTGACATTTTTAATGTCTCTATCTTCCCTGCCATTGTCCTTCTTTAGGTCACCTCTACTTTGGGAGACAAAAATAGAGCCAGTCACCTTTCCGTGGTGGCTGTGTCTTGGTCATCCAATCCCTTCGCCCGTGTTGTCAGACAATCACTGCTAAGGTTGTGACTTCATCCTGACCTTGATAAGATACATTTGTTTTAAGAAGTATTTTTACTATGTATTGCTGCATGCATAAGTGCCACACAGTTTACTGGTTTAGAATAATAAACATCATTATACTTTAAAGTATTCCATGGACCAAAAAATTCAAATGCAGCCTGGCTGGGTGGCTCTGGCTCAGAGCATGTTGTGATGTGATAAACAAGATCCAGGTTTTAGTTACCTAAAATCTTAATTGTAGCTGGATAATCCACTTCCAAGATTCAATCACATGGCTGGCTTTTATTGGCTGGCCTGCAATTTTCTTTAGGCAGGCTTCTCTGTATGGTGGCGTGGGTGTCATCGCATCCTGAAAGCTAGCTTATCCTAGATTGTTGTGCAGGAGAGCCAGGCACTCTGAAGCTATATCCTTTTCCTGTCCTTCCAAGTCTCATGGCATCAGCTCTGCTACATTCTATGGTTAGAAAGGAATTATTAAGTCTGACCTACCTTGTAGAGGAGGGAAATTAAACACCACCTTTGGAAGGGAGGACCGTCAAAGAATTTTCAGACCTGTTTTAAAACCACTGCATCCTATCTACAATTTCCAGTAATATGCTCAACAGATTTTTCTGCGTCTTCAGCCCTCATTGAAGTAAAATCCCTCTAAATTAAAAGCAATCAGCCTCATTGTTAATAGTAGTTTTCCTGTGTTTTCAGGTGTTGTGAACACTCTGTGGTATATTTATTTTGCTGCTATAGAGCAGTTATCAATTGCAATTATTATAAATTCTGCTTATTTTATTCTTTCTCTCTTTCAAAATATGTTCCAGTCAAGCTGCTCTTCTTTTTCAGTCCTTGCAGTTTTGATGTTTCTGTCATGGCTTTGCTGAAACCTTTCCTCTCTTCTTTATTCTCTTTCTAAACTCTCAGCACTTATGAAAGACAAATTGAGGTTTTATTTTTCCAACAAAGTTTTGAAGATCTCTGTGATGTGTAGTCATTTTCTGTTGCTAATAACACAATACCACAAATTGGGAAAGTTTGACAGAAGAGGTGTTTATTTTGGCTCACAGCCCAGGAGTCCTAGTCAGGAGTCCACCTGTGGTGCTGACCTTCATGGGCAGGACCTCGAGGCTATAAAAGGCATTGCAACGTGGGAGTCAGAGAGCTTGTGTGTGTTTATAAATACCTTCATGTCTTACTTGCTTCGTTGTGAAAGCCAGTAGGAATCAATTCTGGGGGCTCCCCCTGAGGATTTTATGTAATCCTTGTTACCTCCCAAAGTCTAAGTAGGTTTCTGTCTCTAGTTCAGGTTGGAGATTCTACTTCAACATGAGTTTCTGAAGAGACAAACTAAGCTCAGAGGATATCACGATTGGTCTCTTGAGCTCTGATCCTTCAAAAATATGCATATTTCTTATCTGATTGCAATTGCATAAGAAACACTGTTTGGTTCTACACCCCAAATTTAACTTCCCCATACTAATAATTGATCATAGAAGATACCCATTCAAACTTTGGTGAATGAGTGAGTGAATATGATTAAACTTTTATTTGGTCCAGTTATCCAAAATATTATTTCAACACATTAACAAAACAAAACTAATGAAATATTTGTGTAGTAAGATTTAGAAATCTGCTGTTTCTTTTACACATTTTAATTTTTATTCTGCTTTCATTGGTCTATCTATTCTTGATCTATCTATAAACTTTACAATACATTTCAGAAAAGTAGACCACAAACATTATTCTGCCAATATTTTCAAAAATTAAGTGACATTTGTATGTTTAAATTCTAATTAAGTATTAACTAAAATAAATCTCTCAGTCACAGGAGCCACATGTAAAATTCTCAGTAGCAGAATGTGACTTGTGACATACCATACCATATTGGATAGGGGAACCCAAAATCAAAAAAGGAAGAAACAGATTTGTGATATTGTGAACTGAATTTTTAAAAACCAGTGCATAGAAGTAAAGAGATGAAAATAAACACAGCCTGTATCATCCCTATACATGATCAAACTCTGTGAATGAAATTTCCTTCACAAATCTTTTTAACAAGAGTTATTCTAGGCTTCCTTATAACCAAGATCTACAACATGGTTGTTACATCTAAAAGATACATAATTCCAAGCTCAACCAAAGCAATTTCGCTTTAATAACATTCTCAAAAAAAAATCCTGAGAATTAATTAAATTGCATTGCATTGAACTGAAACAATTGCACTGAAAAATAATTACTTTGTAATGAAAACAGACAACCAATTCTCAAATGTTTTCTAATGCTCCAATCCCTCACACACAAGAAATGTTCTTAGTGTTTCTTCTCTTTCTCTCCTCCTCAAACTCTCTCAAAATCTTTAGCCTGTTCTCTTCTGGCTTTTTTTCTGCTCTGCTCTCATTCAGAATATTTTTAATGTAAGTTGCCCAAGTATCGGTTCTGTAGTTTGCCCATCAAACATTCTTGTGATCAGCAAAATAAGTCTTTCCCTAAACTTGAGCATATCAATATGAAATTCCCCTTGGAGGATATAAAATTAAGACACTGGATTTGGGGAGGCCCTTAATTCCATTGTGCTTCTATTATCACATTAGTTTATGATACAAATCTTAACATGTGTTGTGTTTAAGACTAAAAGACACTCATCCTTGGCTTTAAAAGTGTATGTAAAAATGATATGAGATTTTAAAATGAACCAAAAAGACTACTGGCATTGTCCTGATTTTCTGATTCCCTAGGGTCTTGCTGCACTTTGAAACAGTAATTTTTACAACTGTGAAATTATTCATAGAAGAGAATATTCGCCTGAAGATCTTGAGTTGTGTTTTTGCTTTTTATATATTGTTCAGTTGTATGATTTGCATTTACCAGACAAATTGGCTTCAGGATTCAGTATAGCCTACATCTGTATAATTTCTTGGAGTCTCTTTTCAACTACTGTAATGTCTTAGTTTTTCCCTCCTAAAGTGTTTGGAGTAAAGAGAGACAAATCAACTGCCATGAAACATAGGTCTTTCTTCAATTAAGCTATAATATCTGATCTACAGGGGACATGAAACAAACTTTTAGGGGCCTCAAAAACACAATAGTGCATTAATTTAAAAGTTTAAGTTTTGGCATGAAACTTCTATTAGTTTCAGCTTAGCCAACTGTAATACATGACTTCCTTTAAGATATTTATCTTCTCTGACACTGAGTGAATTAAAACTTGAAATGTTTGTATGTTTGTTGATAAACTCATTCAGAATATATATATATATATATATATATATATATATATAATGTAGTTTCTCTCTCTCTATATATATATATACATATATATATATAGAGAGAGAGAGAGAGGGAGAGAGAGGGTACATAATAAACCCCAAACATTTATTCTTGGCATTGGCACAAGCTGCTGAACAAAACAGGCAAAATAAACAAAATTCCTACTTCATGGAGTGTGTAGTCATTTGGCAAAGAACAGAAATCTTCAGTATATTTCTTACCGAATGTCTAGTTAATAAAAATAAAATGAGGAAAATAAAAGTATGGGGAGGCTTCATTGGATAGGCCTATCAGAGATAATTTCCTGGGGACTTGGGGGATGTTTTTGAGAGGTCTGAATGAAGGAGGACCCTAGTAGGTGACTCTGAAGGCAGAGTTGTCCAGGCAGAAAAAATAATATGAGAGAGACAAATAGCATCCTGAAGACAATAAAGCAAAACAAAGCGTAACATGAGAGTCTGCCTTATTAGATGGCAGTAACAAACAGAGGTGGGAATGAACACATGTGGCACTATTTAGAACTGGAAAAAGCCTTTTATTTCTAGCATGCATTTTGAATGGATATGTTACCCATGCACAGTGTTGATCATTTGGAAAGTTTTGATTCAGTAAGTTATGCTCATTTACCAAATGTTGTTACATTTTAACATATAATATAAAATTAGAGCGTTCATTAAAATCACCATCTATAAGAAAAATCGCTCAAAAATGCCAAGTTCACAGTGACCATGTTTTCCTAAATCTTGTTTTTGATTGCATGCTGAGTTTATCATTACCCAACTGATGAACACTGTCAGTTGTTTCCTTGAAAGAGAAGGCTCACTCCTTCATTTCCAAGAAAACATCTGGCAGATATTCAAGTTTGAATGACAATAGTTCATCAGTTGCTCTTTCATGTAAAATATTGCCCTTTGATAAGGTGTCCAATTCTACTCAAAACTCAATTAGAGGAGCGCCTTTCCTTGAGACAACTGTCATATTTGTGTTGGTCATGGAAGTATCTTATGTATCCTCTCATTTTGTGAGGAAACTATTGAAATGACACATACTCAAAATGTGAGATTTAGTAAATGCAATAATGTGTATTGCTTCATTAATTTCATCATTAGTTATAACTGGCTTGTTCAGTGCTGTCAGTGGGTAATGGGGAAACCACAGTGCACTCTGGTACTGTACTGCTCGGTGCCCCTGCTAAGATGTTAATAGTTTCCTACAAAATACCTTTGCAAAGTTATTCTCTAAATTTGTCTGTTTGTACCTCATAAGGCAAGTTTTAGTCAACTGGGCCCTTAGCTGGAAGAGGATGAGAAACACTGACTTTTAACTGGAAAGCAAGTTATTGTCCAAAAAGTGGGAAAGCTATCAGCTGTGATGGGAGGAGGCTTCTGAGGATGAGATGCAGCAAACTCAGGCTGCTCCAACAAACTAGGAGCATTTTGCATATTTGTGGTTAATGCTCAGAGTAACAGAAATTAAACATAATGATGAAGAGACTACATTTAAGGGCTATATTATCAGATTTCATTGTTAGTTATGTTAAAGAAAAATACATTCAGGATTATCACTATAGGAATAGGACTATGGCCATGGAATTTTGCAGTGGAATAGAGAGATTGGACTCAGCTTCACATACAGCATGGGAAAGTACAGACTTACAACAAAGAGGAACAGTGTTGTCAATGGATGGAAAATTTCCAAGAGGAAACATCAAGGGTAAGCAAGATTCTTGCTAAACTGATCTAACAAGATTCCTGCTGGAGGCAGATCATGGTGATTATAACTGGGGGAAATCAAGGAATGGAAAATATGGAATAGATATTGGAAGTGATCAAAAATCTAAGGCAGAACCAGGGACAGGGTCTTGTTGAATTGATTTAGCAATGTTCTTTGGTAAAGCTGGATTTTATAAGAAAGGTACATCTAGTAAAAGGTTCACTAAAGTTTGGCGCAGGAAAGGATCTTAGTCAGTTATGAAACTATTATACAGGATTTAATTAGCCCAGAGCAAATGTCATAATCATTACTTAACTCTTGGATGTTACAAATCAACTGTATTTGCCGTATGTCCCAGTCTAGCAGTGTACTCTCCTTCTAGAACATTTGTCCTCATTAAAAGAATGTGTGCAGTAGTCAACACAATAGCCAGAAATTGCTCTGACCTTCTAAGAATATGTTCAGAATCCTGGAAAATAACTCTGCTTTGATATTAGATAATGGCTACATCATTTAAAAATTGTTTATGTATATGCACATAGTGTGCAGATTTAAGCCAATACTTTGTGCATATGTGTGCACATGTGAGTGTGCATATGTGTGTAAGTGTTTAAGTTTAGGATACTTGGAAATAAGTTCTCAGCATATAAATGACACTTGGATGAATCTTGGCAGATATGGCAAATATAGTATAGACATAAAGGTTCATGTAGCTCGGATATTTATTTAGTAGTGGATAAGTGATCAACACTGTTATAGACTGTGAAGGGAAAGCAGAGAAGAAAACAAGTCTTGTCTATCCTGAGGTTTGTAGTCTAAGATACAAGAAAGAAATTATAAATAGGTGAGTCTATTATTATGTTAATCACTAAAAATAAAGAAGTTGTGTAAGAGGAGAGTATGAGGAGATGGATAATCCAAACTGATTGGATTGTATCTGTGTTATTGGGAAGCACATCCTACAGATATGTGCAGGAATGGTCTCCAGGCAGAGGAAAGAGAGCAGGGAGTCCGTGGGATCATGCCTGAGAGGTATTCAAGGAACGGTAAAAATCCCAGTGTGCAGGCTGGATGTAAGTGCTTTGGCTCAAACACATGCACTCTTCCAAGTTAGTTCATGTGTTATAATCCAGTGCTCATATGATAGTGTTAAGAAGTGAGGCCTTTGGGATATGATCAAAACCTCAAAGCTCCACCCATATTAATAGGATTACTGCTCTTATAAAAAAGGCTCAAGAGTGTCCAGTCCCCTTTTGCCCTTCGACTCTTCCACTTGTGAGGACACAGCCTTTGCACCATCCAGAGGACAGAGCTACACGGCTCCCCATCTTGGAAGCAGAGAGCACTTTTGACTGAATCAGCCAGCACTTTTTGACTTCTCGTTCCTCCAAACCATCAGAAATGTCTTTCTGTTATTTACATATTATGCAGTCCATATGTCAGCAGGAATGGACTAAGACCTTAAGACAGGGGTTAGAGAGATGGGCCAGCGATTGTGTTGACATTTTCAATCTTATTCTGGAAAAAATGTGGAGAAATGAATTTATGATAGATTTTGAGCAGAAGAGTGACAAGATCTAACTTACATATTAAAAGGTTAACACCTGACACTGGGGATAGACCAGACCATAGGTGGCAAAATTCAGAGTGTGGTTACTTCTTCAGAAGCCATTTCAGTTGTGCAAAGGTGAGACGATGAAGACATGGACTAAGGTGTTAGCAAGGAAAATGAGTCATAGTCAGGTTTTAGTTACATTTCAAAAGCAGAATGGAAATAATTTAGACGTGAGTGTAGATAGATTACAGCAGATTTCAAGGCAGCAGCCCAGAACCTTCCAGCATGTATAGATTCCTAGTCTAATAGTTATCAATAGTGGATATTGAGAAGAAATACCCCGCAGATAGAGAGCCAGAAAGTGTCTTACTAAAGCCAAGGGGGGAAAGTTATTAGCTGCCAACCATGGTAGCAAAGACCAGAAAAGACCACAGGATTTAACAGAGAGGTTCATAGATGAGGATGGCAGTGGGGTTATGCAAATCAGATTTTGCTTTGAGTGGGCTTATGAGTTCAAGAATGAATTAAAAAAAAATGCCAAGGCTGGGAATAGAGCTCAGTGCCAGCCTGGCAAGCATGAAGTCGTGAATTCGATTCCTGGTACAAAAAAGAAAAGATGGAAAAGAAAGAAAACATGCCAGAGCTAAAAGACCAGTTATAAAGGAAGAAGCGTGGTGGCAGGTGGGGGTGTGGAGGGTCAGGAGCATTAAGGAACCAAAGGAAGCTTTTCTGAGTAAAATGATTTATTATAGAATTGCTGTGTGCTGCTGAGTGAGTCAACAGGGATACTGTGGGAGGGAGTAGGTTCGTCCTATAGAGGAGATAGGATCCAGAGCAGAGGAGAAAAGCAGCCCTCAGATGAGCCTGGCCGTGAAGCTCTAAGCAGAGGGGACACTCCAGCCAAACAGGGGAAAGGACAGATTTGGCGATAGATTTGTGCAGATGTTCCATTCTGAACATTTCATCGCAGAGCTGGAAACATGAGAAACCAGCCGAGATGCACCCATGCATTCCCTCTCCTTAGGATGAGGAAGCCATCCCCAACTATGGGGACTGACAAGGCCAGTTAAGAGCAGAGTGCTTCGTCTTTCTCAGTGAGCAGAATTCCAGAATGAGCTGTTTCTACCTGACAGTACCATTGGGTGTCATATCTGTTATCATGGCTCTGTGAAGAGACAATGAGAGATATGGACCACTTTCTAAGAAAGACTTGGCCACTTAGGCTTTCATTGGAGAAGCTTGAACTGGCAACCATGAAAGAGCTATCTTTTTGAAATAACTCTACTGTCTTGAAAAATGTGACACTCAGGTTGGAGAAGTTGAAATAAATACAGAGAATCTAACTAACTGGTGAATTTGAAGATGTGAAATCATGTTTTCCTCACTCTGCATTTCAAAGCAGTCAAGAATGCATCCACCCTAAGTAGCCCAGAGGAGAAAATGTATGCTTTTTAAAAACTGAATTGCATCAAAGATGTTTTAATACCTCATTTTAAATTAATAGACCATTGCTGGGTTTTCCATCCATTACAGGAGAATTTTTTCCATGCATGTGGGAATATGTGAATCAGGGAAAAGAAAAATCAGGGAAAAGAAAGCATCTTTCTTCCATTATTAAAATGTCAGAGGCCAGAGGTAAAAATTAGCATGGGCTTCTGAAAACTATGGACCAAGCAAAGACTTCACTCCTGCTTGTCTAGCACCTCTGTTTTCTAGAGCTCTGTCTCCCAGGAGAAAGGCCCCAGAATCCTGCTGAATTATATAATGGGACCATGACATAAGTATCGCGAAGGAGCTATGAATTAGCACATCAGACTCATTTTCACTGGTAACCTGATTTCCCACTGCACGTCGCACTGCCATAAGTAAAAGCAGACAGGATCCTGTGCTCCTTAATTCTCAGTTGCCAGCATTTTGCACCCAATTCCTGCAAGTGTTTTTAGGGTACTGAAAGTGCTCTCTTTTCTTGCTACAGTCACATCTGAAACAGGGAAATGTCAATTTGCCCCAAGTTCATCAGAACCACGTCCATTGAGGATAAGTTCTCTTGCTACTGAATTTCTTGAACAGTGACACCGTAATAGGTCTGCCCCAGAAAAAGACAAATGGGAGCATTTGGGGAGCCCCTTGGGTTTCCCTGGGAGCATAGGCATAGGAGATTTGTAAAATGGAGCAGTCATCACTCATTCTCATCCTTAAAGAGAAAGTCCATGCTTTTCCTTATCTGAGAGGAATCCATATGTGATGTTAAGATGATGCAGTATAACATAAAAGCCCACCTGTGTGTTTTTATCTGATCATCTCTAACAGAAAATGTGGACACCAAGAGGCTGCTGGTCCAATGCTCAGATGTTGAAACATGCTAGGATTCTAGTGTCAGCCTCATGGGTCTCTAACCCCACACCTGCAACTATCGCCAATGACTTCATTTCCAGTTAATTCTGTCACCAAAAAATTATGTATTTGATAAAAGTCTCTTCTTCATCTAAAATTCTACTTAGTGGCTGAATGTAAATCTAATAGACTTGGATTCCCTATACATTTATCCTGGCCCTTCCACCACCTCCAAATCTCACTTGACCCTGCCCTTTTAGCCTTGCCTTTGGTAGTGTTGGTCATCAAATAATATCATCATTATTAGCAAATCAGAAGGCAGGAAAAAAGCAGCAGCAGCAAAATATTAACAAGAAGCATTTATTGTATATGACTGTGCTCACTCAACTCCTCATACCAGTTCTCTCCACAGAGATCCAAGATCAACTCCTGCATTGTCCAGGCCTGGTTCCCTCTTGTACCATTCTGGCAGGGATTACAGTGCTCTTGTTCTTACCTGAGTTTATTCCTGAGAGCAGGAGCAGAGGATTTGAAACCTTTTCATACACACTTTCCCTGCATTGCTCTGTACAGTGTCTACAAATGTTTGATGAAGTAAAATGAATTAAACAACTCACAATTAACCTGTAGGCTCTTGGTACCTTCCTTAGCAGATAAATTCTAGGACTTTGGTTTTGAAACCAGTGCAGAGGTAGGATCAGAATGGAAAAAAAGGCATTTGGAACATCAGCTTGATAAATACATCATAGTACATTATCTTTTCTCTTCTCTGTGTTGTTGCAATGGCTAACGGTCTCTTAGGAAAGTGTTCAGAACATCATGTTACATCCCACAGCACTACCTCTCTGCTATTTTCACAGGTCTCTTTCCTTTATCCACTGGCCCTGCTCTGCATTTAGAAATTGCTTGTTGCACGAGGTAAGATTATGGTTGTTAGACTGCACAAGAATTGCGTATATTGAAAATTTATTTGCCATTTATCTTCAATTCAAATTTAACCAGCCTTTCTGTATTTCATCTCACAACCCTAGTTCGTGCTCAAGTGACTTGAAACTGCTCAAATTGGTTCCAACAAAAACAACAGGAATTTATTGGCCCAAATAACTGCAAAGCCCAGGTGGTCATTCTGGGCTTCAGGTGTGCCTTAATTGAATATGTCATTAGGAAGCCATTTAATCTCCCAGCCCTGGTTTCTCCCCTAACAGCTTTATTTGCTGGCTTTCCACGGTGCTGCGTGGCTGTACATAATGCCCTCCACACATCCTGCTCGCATCCAGCATGGTCAGTAGAAGCAAATGTCTCCTGCTCGGTGGTCCAGCAGAAGCCACCTTTTGTCTTGGTGACTCTCTTTGGCATATGCTCATCAGGGAACCTCCACCCTGATTGGTTGCCCCTCTGAGCCAGAGGCCATACCCTGGAACTCACTGGAGATTCCTGGTTTGCTTGTGGGAAATGAGTTCTTTACAAACTACATCAAGGAGTTGATATTTGAAGGAATATCATACTAGGTGACCAAAGCTATAAGGTAATAAAAGGCATTTACTGCACATAATTATTTTTTTAAGAAGTTCTCTTGCTTTGGTTTGTTTTTAAGAAATAGCAGTGGAAACTCTAGGCATTGTTCCTGGTTCACTAATGAATAACTCTTTTAACCTAGTCAACCTTCTATGACCATATGGACCAGTTTCCATATGAGGAAGAGAAAGAAGTAGGAGAGAGGTGATTTCTGAAGTGTTTTCTAGTCCAGCCATCTCTGAATGTGTGAATCTTAGCAGTACAGAGATAAAGATTCCAGTGCATTTTATGTGTTTGGGGTCACCCTACATGTTTGGTGCTAGAACCATGGTTGTACTGTAAAAGGAGTATGAGTTTTATTTATGCAAACTTTCACTCTGGCTAGTTTTCTTCTTTTGAAGTTTTTCTGAAACTATTTTGAAAATAAATTTTGTTTGTTTTATATAAATCTGTGTGTCTGTACTAAAATAGCTGGCCCATCACCAACACTAAGTTGGTTTTACTCTTCAAAATAATTGATTACAGAGGAAAGAGAAGCTGAAACATCAGAGGGATGATCAAACTCTTGTGATCTTATTTTGACATACCACATCATTAAAATGGCCTAGGTTATCTTTGTGCCATAAAGATTAATAGTAATTCATGACATTCTGAAAGCCCTTTGAAATGTTCAGATTAAAGGAATTAAGCTAGATTTTAAAATAACAAATTTAATTAATAGTTTCTCTGAACATTCAATTTAAGAAAAAATAAAATTCTCCTTTTCCTACCTTCAGATGTCTTTAACTTGTTCCCTTACCACAGACCCTTTAAGTTAAAGTTAGTTTTCATTATTTTGGCTTAAATTCTGGGAAAATAGATCTGAATACATTTGGCTAAGTCTTGAAGGTTGACAAAAGCAATGCAAAGCAAAACAAAACAAAACAGAAACAATTGAACCTAACAGGCCCCAGCCTTGGTTAAACTTGCAGCTACCTGGAATACACTTGGGAGGTTTAGCTTTTCAGTTTCATTCAGCAAAGTTCCCAAATCATCCCTGCGAGGAGTGAGCCCTCCGTGTGTTTGTGTTTGCCTCCAAGTTTTGGGAAATAGCGTGAGCGCTGATGGGATTTCCGTACCCAGGCATCTTGGTATAACGTGTCATTTTTATGACTTAATCCCCAAGTCCATCATCCCCTTTTAATTTATAGGTACTGGAAAGAACCCCAGGTAGGGAAGAATAACATGTTCAAGGGCAGACAACTATAAACAACAGGCCCCTCACCTTCACCTTGACTTACACTCCTACTTCTTTAATTGCTAATGTGATCATTGATTTACAACCATCCTAGCTTTTCGGAAGCATCAGTTCTAAACATAGGCCAAAGCAGAGCAAAGTCCATTTGAAAAATATTAATACTCGTCCTAAAATCTATTAAAATGGAATATAACAAAGCTACTCAATATCATACCTATTCAAGGTACAATACAATTTCGACAAATTTGGTATCCTCTTAGTAAACAATAAGGTAAACTACATAAATCAAATTGATAGATAAAAGTATAAGACGTAAGTCTCGATGTCGCCCTACTTCAAATATTTCCATGATCCTTTATAGTATTCAGGCACCAAAGGAAGGTTTTAAATAAATATTTCAGAGCCAGTTAGATTAATTTTCCAGTAGTTGTCACCTATTTGTTAACTTCTAATTTGTGTGTGTGTGTGTGTGTGTGTGTGTGTGTGTGTGTGTATTAAATGCAAGGACTCTTGCTTCAGATTTATCAGGCCAAACTGTGTGACTGTGTTTTATTAATTAGTTTTTATTTGTGTCTTTTAAAAATTATTATTATTGCCTCAACTAAAGGTTTGAAAGAACATCCCTGTTGCTTTGGGAAATGCCATGTAAACAGTAGGTTTTATTTCCCTCACTAGGAAAATACCATATAAAGATCTGTTAGTTTCCTGTGGTAGCCAGAATAAATTGTCGCAAACTGAGTAGCTTGAAATAACACAAACTTACACTTCCAGGTTCTACCCATTAAAAGTTTGAGTTCCGTTCATTGAACTAAGATCAAGATCTCAATGCGGCTGGAATTCCCGTTCTTCAGGAATTTCCAGGGAAGAATGTTTGCCTGCCTTTTTCCGATGTCTGGGTGCTGCCCCCAGCTCTGGGGTCCTGACCCCTTGCCACCCCATCTGCTCCCATCGTTTTTAGCTGCTTCACCCACCTTAACCCTCCTGCTTCCCTCTCACGTGATCACTGATTACCTCAGCTCCGAAGAACACAGACCAGGGTTGCTGGTGACTTTGGTAAGGCTTGGTATTTCCTGCACTATCCGTGTCACTTTTGATGGTTTGTTCATCCTTTCTTAGCGTCATAATCTTTGTTGCAAATATGAGGATGAGAAAAACATCTACTTCATTCCTAGGAGGAGAAGCTGATAAAATCACATGTGGTGGTTATGTTCTTTAGCACAGTTTCCTCACGAAGGGGATGGAAATGTATGTCAGCCCTTCATGCTGACCGAACAATCACTAAAGGGCAAGGTTTAATTTTGAGAATTTATTGGACAAAATGGGATTGAGTTGAAAGTTTGTGGAGCACAGTTCGCCTTTGGTCAAGATAGATGGTTTAGAATTTTAAAGTGACATGAGTTGTGACAACACATTATGATTTCTTTGGAGGTCACTTACCGCCTGCCTTTCATTAAGTTTTTTTATGACGGTGATGATGATGATGAGGAGGAGAATAACAACATGATTGTATGAGTGCTCTTCTCCAGAGGTGTTTTTAGTATAGACAGTTTTTAACTACCGTATTAACAGACAAAAATCCAAAATATTCTCGACATTCACTGAATATCTATCTTTGGGTTTTATGAATAATGTTCGCATTTAAAACTTTTTCTTTACCACTAATGTGTACAGTAAATGGGGCCTTGAATTAGACTTAAAAAAGATGGATTAAAAAGAAAGAAAATGTATATCTATATGCATCAAAAGAAGTAGGAAGCCGGCTGAATGAATAAAGGCTTATGTAGCTAATCTATGAAGGAAAGAAAATGGAAAGGAAAGGTTTCTGTAAACAATAATTTTATTTAGGAAATACAAACAGACTTTTAGAGGAGCAAACAGGAGGCAAGAAAGTCTGAGGTAAAGTTGTTCATGCAGTAGCAAGTGGGCTTCCAGCTTTCCTGCCCTTGTAGCAATAAATTTATTGCAATAAATTTACTACCTCCTGGTTTATCTCCTGCAAATACATATTTATGGCAGCCCCATTTCTCAGAAGTTTCACCTTTTAGTCAAATAAAAGAAACTCCAAGTGTTTATCAATTCAAATTTAGAAAAGTAATGGCAAAAAAGTAGTTTCTGGATGGTGGTAAGAATTATGGTTAGTGAGACACAGAATCAGAGAGCTCTGCATTTATATTTTAAGGAAGGCGGTGGAAGTGGGAGATGGTATGGGTTATTGAAGGTAGAGACATGAAAGTGGTCCTATGACTAATCAAAGATAAAGAAAAAGTGTCGAGCTGGTCAGTGAGATGTGCCCGTAAAACAAGGCTGTACACCTCTCCATATGTATCTTGAGCCTTTGGCTGACCTGAAATTATCCTCCTCATTTCCTCCTACTCATTCCAGTGCCTGAGGTAAAAGTAGAGTGGATCAAAGTTCCAGCTCCTGGCCAACTTCAAGAGGTGCCTAAGTCCTACTTCCTTATGGCCCCGACTCTCATTTTAAAAGTTCTTTTAATGCTTTTAAAGGAAGTGAGCTGCCTTTCATTTCGTATAAGAAGGTTTCTTTCTGATTCTCTTGGATCTCAAGTGTTTTCCACTGGAAATAACCTTCATATCAATTCTGAGATTTATTTTGTTTTATTTATGTTTATTTATTTATTTTGTACCGGGGATTGAACTCAGGACCCTGTGCTTGCCAGGCAGGTGCTTGTGCCACTGAGCTAAATTCCCGGCCCTAATTTGGAGATTTCGAGTGGGTCCAAAAAATCTTTAACTTTTGCACAGACAAAGGGCTTATTAAAAATAAAGATCATGGCTTATGCTGAGTCTAGTGTTTAAAACATACTGTATATGCAGTAAATGTGAATTTACTTTAAAAAGGCCAAAGCATACAAACTAATATATTTAGCAATTAAGGAGAAATGTCAATGAAGACATTTTCAGCTGTAATAGAAAAATAACGGAATCAAAAGAGGCATGTATTGACCTTTATCAGTAAGAAGCCCAGTGTGGCTCTCCCTTCAGAGGGGCCAGGAATTGGCTGGAATTGGAACTAGTGATAGCAGTGCTCTTCTTACAATCATTCCTCTTTCAGGTTTTTTTTTTTTTCTGCTTCAGAATGTACACAGGTCTGTTTTTAGCCTATAACATGAAACACAAGACTTTTATATTCCAAAGATAACAATCTTGCCTAATAGGAGAGCTTATTTCTCCAAAACACTATGTTAACACTACCAGAGAAATCTGTGTATCACATGTATTTGTTTGTTTCTTTTTGTTAACTCATAGTACAGGGAAGATGAATCCTTTGGTCATTTTGGAGTCTTTATATTTTTATTTACTTTTTTTTAAGGGCTTGGCTCTCTCAGTAAGTTACCCAAACTGGTCTTAAAACTGCAACCTTGTTGCCTCAGTCTCCCAGTGTGTGTGTGTGTGTGTGTGTGTGTGTGTGTGTGTGTGTAGTGTGGTTGTTATAGACATGTGTGCTGTGTCTGGCTTAGTTCTAGGTCTCTTGACTACTTCTGTGGTTATTTGCAGGGAAATAGGGTGATATTGAAAAACAAGAGGTGAGACTGTCCCAAAAGAAAGCAGAAAATTAAAACTGAGAACATTGACAGTGTGCTAGGTGCAAATGTCTATTTAGGAGTGCCATATTTAAAAATACATTTACCTTTTTGTATATTGTAAGAGATTGCTTTTATGCAAATGACCATAGCAGCAAAATAATCTATTTTATTAAAAAAACATGGTTTTTTTTTTGTATAAATGTATTCAGAGAATCTGAGTCACTATATAGGTTCATAAGTCTTTCTAATTTTTTTTTTTTTTTGGGTACTGGGGATCAAACTCATGACCTCTCACACTTGCCAGGCAGGTGCTTATGCCGCTGAGCTAAATCCCCGGCTTCTATAAAATTTTTACAGTAGATAAATGACAAGAAAAAAATTGATGTTAGGATAAATAAATGAATTGTCTAAGGCTAAGAACTCACACAGTAGCCAAATAGAAAATTAATCAATACTTGGTTAATAGATTATTCAATTTGATCAGTTGGATTTGAAACATAAATTCTTCATGTAATATATATATATATATATATATATATATATATATATATATTCTTAGTATTTGTATGATGAATTATTCAACTGTTAACATTTTACTATGGTATCCTTAAGTTGATCTAAGTTCAAAATGTTTTGCACATAAATAGACAGTGGCAAAAATCTCAATTATGGCAGTAGGGAACTTGATAATCACATTAGAGAAGGAAATCATGGAGCAGTCCAAAAGATGATATCACAGCATGATTCTAATGCCTTAAAGAGTTAGAGAAAGCTTTTGATTAAAAAAAATAAGTTCTTTGAACCTTGAAACTCTTGAGGTTTAAGTCTATAGCAAATTAGTCTATAGGGCAACTTGGTTTTGTACTGCCGTGTACTTGTAAAGTCAGGCTGAAGACACTGGACTGCATACATCATAAGTTTCCAGGGGCTCACCTGACAAAGTACATAAAGGATTTTCGCCAGGGCTCTCTGTGGTAGCATTTCTAAAAGCAAGTAGCACTATCTCCTGGACAGTTACAGCCCGAGTTGGTTTAGTGCTACCTCTTGGTGCTTTTGCTTCCCTTCAGTGAAGTTTTTGTTCATCTTGTTAAACATCCTGAATATAAGTTTCAGAGTTCAATGAATTGAAAAAAAAATAATCTGCTAGATCTTCTTTTATGGAAAAAAAAGAAGGAAAAAATGCAACACCCAAACAGTAAACTACTTTTGACTGGGCTTAAAATAATGCTTGTGGATGTTTGAAAGAATTTTCCAATAAGAATTTGACAGTATTTTTTTAACAAATACATACTGGAGGGAGTCATATGTCCACCTACTGATTAAATTTTTCCAGGTAAGATAGGAAAATCTTTTAATGATGCATTATCATAGCAAATCTGATTCCATTTTCTGTTTATATATCAATGACAGGCCTAATACCTAAATCAATGCACTTTAAAAGAAGAAGCCCCCTTAGGTTTCTTCAAATGATTTATTGTCTTAGATACATTATTGCATCAGGTATAATCAGCACTATTTGTCTTTGTGTCATTGTAAGGGAGATATGAGATAGACTGTGCTAATGTGCCTGTCTTTTTACAGAATGTTTTATTAGTCTTTTGTTTGTTTCAGTCTCTTAATTAGTGACAGTCATTTAAAGCCATCTTTGTTCAAATTTATGCAAATGTTGTAAGTTAATGATGAGAGTTGCCAAGGACCCTGTTTATGAACCTTTGTTTTGAGTTTGTTAGTCTGTTAGTTTGTTTAGCTAAGTAAAATGTCTTTGTTTGAACCTATAAAGCTAAAACTTCATACATCAAGCAATTATCAAAAATCGTTAAGGATAATTCTGTGCTTAACACTGGAGGATAAGGGTTGCTTGTGATGTTTGACAGTCTTTAATATGTAAAATCATATCTATATCTGTCTTAGGTCAGCCCCATGTCCGTATCTTAAGTGACAGATCAGGAAGATGGTAAGGTCCTGTTCACATTTTCTCCCAAAGTTTCTTCTTCAATTTATTGACTCATTGCAATTTACAAGAATCCTTGTAGTTTACGAATGGTAATTAGAGTTAATGTTGTCGATGTTGATTAAAATGCTTGTTGGTACTATAAGAAATGAACATTTAATTATGATCTTCTTAATAGTCGGCTCACCCAATCAAGACAAAAATTATCCCTGGGCTTTTAGCTCTGTACTCATCGTGCCCTTACCACCCTCAGGTTTGGGTTGCATTGTTTTGTTCTGAAACTCATGTGGCAGATACCTTGGAGGTGTTACTGTTGTTCAGTTCTTAGCAATGTAATGCTGGTATTTCTCCCGTTACTGTCATTACCAAAAGTCTATTTTCTTGTGAAATCAGTAGTTCCAATGAAACGCAAGAGTTACTTACTTTATAATCTAGATTTTTCCAGAGATGGTGCTAGTTGGTGAGGTTATGGAAGTTAATGAGACAATCAGAGCTCAGACAGTATTCTGGCGAGATGGAGAGGCAGAGACTGCCTAGACTTACACCTCCGTTGCTTTGCGCATGAGAACTATGATAGATACACAAGCAGTACTCGTTCAGGAGGGGAAAGGAATGTAGCTGAAGGGTCTTGGTAAACTTGGCAGAGATATCAACACATTCTGAGCATAGATTCAGTAGTATTTTTCCAGGAGATGTGTAAGTACACCTTTCCTTTGGGAATCTGGAAAACTGTGGGTTTGCTACTGTGAGATGTGCAGAGCCAGGGAATGGCGGGAAGTGACGCTGGGTGGGAGAGGATGAAGAGACTGAGGGCATGCTGAGGATTTCAGTGTTATTCTCTGTACAGGAGGAGCCACAAAAGAAGGATCAGAGAAGGTAGATTAAGAGGGGCAGAGATCATGCACGCCAGCATGCTCCAGGAGGGCTGCTAGCATCAGAAGGTTCATCAGGCTTTTTGGGTTCTGTGTGACCTGAACACGAGCTCTGGTCCAAAGTGACTTTTTTTTTTTTTTTTTTTTTTACTTAACAAATCACTTCATTTGTATCACTATCAGTGTTCTATACTCTACAGTGTAGATTACATTAATGATTTGGAGGACTGCTTTTTAATTAGTATAGTGTATAAATACTATATACTTGGATGCGGTACATTTTCTTTAAATACTGATACAGTATTATAAATTATTTTGTATCATTTGTACTTGAAGGTTAAAAGATTTAAATAACTGTATATGCATGGAAGTTATAGAAATGACCAGTAAGCAAATGACGGGTTGCTCAATAGTACTAAACATTATGAAACAAAAAGGAAAGCCACATTTAGATGCTACTTTATACCCCCTAGGATGGCTACAATAAAAACATAGGTAACAACAAATGCTGGCAAGGGTATGGAGCAATTAGACGCATCACACATTGCTGCCAGGACTGCCAAATGGCACAATTATTTTAGAAAAAAAGTTTATGCATATGGCCCAGCAATCACATTCCTAGGAACATACCCAAGATATTAATTAAAAGAAATGACAAAAAAGGCCCACACAAAACTTGCCCAATGAATATTCATGACAGTATCATTTGGGTGGAGACAAAAAGAAATGCCCATCAAAGTACAATAAATAAATAAATTATACACACACACACACACACACACTGGGGAGTGTTAGCAGTGAGGAGTGAATTACTGATAGATGCCACAACGTGGCTGAACCTTGAAACTTTAGTGCTAAATGAATGAAGTCAGTCACATGTGACCACGTAATGTGAAATACTGTGGGCAGGTGACTCTGTGAAACAGTTTCCTAAACCGTCTAGGCTGGGGAGAAATGGAAGGCAACTGTGAAAGCACGAGAGATGCACTGAGATTATAGTGATGCTTACACAACTGTGACTATATTAAACACCAGTGAATTCACTAAATGTAATTGACTTCAACAGAATGGATTATATGATATGTAGATATCTTAATAAAGCTATTGTGAAGTAAAAGTATAATGATTCCTATGTAAACTGAGTGCTTAACACATGTAAAATGATGTGTATCACTTCCTAGGTTTGCTCACTGCAAAACTCTTCCCTGCAAAAAAGTTTAACATCATTTTACAGTCAGGAAAGTGAAGGCCTAGTGGTATAAAAAACAGTGGGACAGTTATTTAAAATTATGTTATATAGTATAATATTTAATTTCTATCACACATATCTTTATTATAGATTATGACATGTGTTCTACCTGCAATATGTATAATGAATTCAGTGTTTTTATCTATAGCTAATGTGCTATCTTTATTCTTACGCAGATACCTGTTCTCAGGTTCCAATCAGCCTACTTCAGCCCTTTTCAGCTGTCTGTGTTACTGTGGTTTTGTATGTAAATTCCCCCATCCCATTGCAAAGTAAAGAATTTTTGTGGCTGTCTCCCACAGCCACAGAATATCTAAGTGGTCCCTGAGTTCGGTTATGCATGTCAAACAGACATTCAGAAGCAGAGAGGTCTCATGCAAAACTATCTGCTTAGCACACCTGCCTCTTGTAAGCATTTAACAGTAGCTGTCAGTTTTAAATTCACTTTTGATACATAAAAAGTTTGTAAAAGGTATGACATAAAATGATGTCTTGGACAACTATACACTGTGAAATCTTTAAGTCAAGTTAAACATGTTTCATTAAGCATTAGTAATTTCTGTATGGTAAAACATTCAAGATCTTTTCTTATGTCTTTATGAAATGTGAAGTACATGTCTGTTATTCTTAGTCACCCAACTTTGCAAAAGCACACTAGAATTTCTTGCTTCTGTCTAACACATAGTACCATTTGTCAATCTTTCCCCCTACTTTCCCCCCACCCCAGGATAACCCAACCTCTGGTAACCAACACTCTGCTCTCAAATTTGTTGATAACAGGTTCCTAAAGTTTCATGTATGAGTGAGATAATGTAGTACTTGCCTTTCTGTGCCTGGGTTATTGAATCTTTGCAATGGTTAAGTACTATTATGATATGCTTCTGAAATGCATTATTTTATTCAATTATCATGACAATCCTTGAACAGAGAACCCATCCTAACTTGCTAGAGACTTTCCCATTTTAACACTGACAGTTCAATATCCCCAGAACTTTCAGTTCCACGGAAATCCAAAGCAGTTGATCAGCCTCAATAGCAGATTCACACTGGCTCACCTTACCTCAAAGATTTAAGTGTATATTGTTCTTTTTTCCAGAAATGGAAATTATTTTTCAAGGTGCAATTTCAAACCCTTACCACTTTTGCAAGTTATGCTTAATGCTATGCCATTTGTTGATTGGATCACTAAGCTTCATAAAAAGAGACTGAGGCTGGTCTCAGAATAACAACCACTTATGTTTTAGGAGGCATCAACAAAAATGTTGGTACAGTAATTAAACACACCTGAAATCTGATGTAAAATATCTGCATGTTACATAGAAACTTTTAAATTGAACCAAAAACAAATATATCTCTTATTTAAAAGGTCAAATTGATCATGGATTCTCATTTTTCTATTGGCTATACAGTGACATTTTCATGAATACTTATTTCTGGTTTACTGATACAGAAAAACACAATAGCAATTACTAATTACTTATTTCCTACTGAGCTGTCTATATAAGGCATCTGAAAGTAGTGGCCCCGATTGATAAACCTTCCCCTCCTCCTCTGTTTAAAGTGGTTTAAAGTACTGTAGCATGGAATTAATCTGTCTTCAGCTCTCGCGTCCATTCTGTGTTTACCTTCTCTCATACCAAAAGGAAGTTATTTAGCCCTTGGTGAACAGCTCACTAAATGAAAATTAAAAGTTCAGACTGTGCTGGAGAATGAGTAGGGTGCAGGAGATGAACTCTCCAGTATTGTGTTGAAAAGAAAGTGAGAAGAATTTTTTTTTCTAGGAAATTGATGACAGGTATGAAGTGAGCGGTTACCTCACCAATACCAGCCAGAAGTCAGACGGTAGAGAACCCTCTGATAGTATCAAAGAACCTGATATGGTATCTGGCCTAGTAAATGCTGGGAAAACAATCTCCTCCTGTCCCACCTGAGGGATGAAAAATCAAATGCATGAAACTCATTCCTGTGCTTATGTTGAATTGTCTGGAAAGTAGGGCTGGTGAAGTCTGGGACTCAGCATTCCTTGTACGGTCTAGATTTGCCATTGCCTAACACAGTATGTGGCTAATGGGAATGCTCAGAAATAGTTTATGAATAAAGAAACAAATTAATGAGTTTCTTTATCAAGATGTTTCTCACCAGGGAGAACTTATGTAGTTTGCCATCAGAAGCTACCTAGAATACAAAGAGCACTTTCCTTAATTGCTTTATTTCATAACAGTCTGCTGTAACTCTCCTCATACCTGATTAGATTATTAAACAGCAGCAAATTGTAGCCCAAGGTATAGATCAATTTCAGGATCAAGTGACTGGGACCATACACAGCTAAGCAGAGATCGTCTCTCTCAGGTACTATTTGAGGAGATTCATGTCTGTTTATTTGGAGGGAGATGTTTGTCCCAGCAGTAGTTCCATTTGCCAGTATTTCCTAAGAGGAGAAATAATTTCATGTTAAGAGGAAAAATACAAGGGCATAATGAAAAATAGAATTACTTAACAAACCATCAGTTCATGAAAAGTAATAGTCAACTTCTTTACTACTTCTAGAGTATTGGCTATTAAAAAGTCATTTGCCCAAAATTCATACTATCTATTGCAGAATAAAATACAAACTTAGAAAGAGGTAAGAGTAATATTTTTTTCCTTTGGTTAATGACTGTTAGGTTACCAAGTTTCCATGGTTTTTCTGTTGTTCTTCCAAAGTTATATCTAATCAGTCTCATGTAGGAGTTTTGACTTTATCAGCTAAATAACGTGGAAATCAAGCTTGATTATGTAGCTGGGCTTTGGATAATGTGATTTCCCTAGTAGAGTTCTGTTTCTGTCTTTCCACAAATGAATGCTATGACTTGCGATCTGCAGTTTTTCATGGGAGGCTCATCAATCACTTGCTCATCTCACCATCGTCTCTCAGCATCACAGTAACAACCCAGTACTGCCTTGATAGAGCTGATGACAGTGACAATAAAACAAATTATGGGCATTTATTGTTATGTGGCTAAAAACCTATCTAGAGACTTTAGATAATGTGAATTCTCTTCACCTGCATAGCAATCTTATAAATTTTAGCATCAATCCTTTATGGAGAAGAAGAAGAAACCAAGTCACAGAGAAGTAAAATCAATTGGTTGAGGTTATCCTACTAGAAAATGGAAAAGACAGGATTGGTTGCAGCCATTGTGGGATTGGAGACCCTGTTCTTACCCATTATAATCTGTGTCATCATTTTGACCCTCTTGTTTATGAACCTGTCACAGAGCCTCAGGTGCTTGTGTGGAGAAGTCTCAGATGCTCTTACCCATCTCCCGCTGGGTGTTTGTACAGACTCCTGATTCAGCAATCACAGAATTTGCTCCCATATTCCCATGGAGAGAGTTTCTCCATGAGTATATTTATCTAGAACAGTGTCAGTGAGATCCCCTGCTCTCTGAGCATTTCTACCAACACATGCCTCGAGGTGTCTGAATTGAGGCAGACCTCACTATGTCTTGGAGCAGTGTTGCATTTGGAACTTCAGGACAGTGTTGTGCCTAACTTCAATCCACTTCTTCCTGGCTCCATCTTTCAACAGTGATGGTGTATATCTATGAAGTCCCTGGAAGCCACGTTTTACACGGCTAGGAGATACATGGTGGGGGACCAGGAAAGCGCAGAAGTACTCCTTCTTAATGCCAGGAATAACTCAGTAAATTGGGATAAATTACATTGCAGGTATGCAGAGTTAATTATGTTTGGCTGTGATCTCTTCCATCTCTCCTCTCAACGTTCTCCCCAGGAACTCAGATACTCAAAACAAAAACTGTCACTCTCTGATGAAGTCCTGGCCAGTATTATCATGCATAATCCAGAGGACAGTTTATATATTTAAGTGTTTTGCTCAGAGGCAAAGGACGATGTTAGTTGGTAAATCTTCTGGATCAATTCTGTCCTTTTTGATGTACTGTGATGGTGAACATATGGGCAGTGTTCAATGCAGTGTTGTAGAAAAGGCTTAACGTGCTACATCTCATTCCGTATCAATCTGGAATGGATTTTATTATTATCTTTTTTTCTTTTTTGAACTCTGGAATTAAATTTATCTCTATTTTTTGAGAATAGTTAGAAATCTTTTTCTGTTCAATATTTTATGTTAAAGTTGGGTGACATTCATTTATGACCACAGTCAAATGGAATGAGTTAACACTACAAATCCAACATGTGTTTAGTTAATATGTATAGTTTTTCAGACACAGTGCTATGTAAAACAGCACCCAGACAGATGAAGGTTCTGCTCCCATGGAGTTTAAATTATAATTTGAGAGAAAAGAAAAATGATGGCAGAAAAGCACTGAAATGAACAACATGATTTAAAAGAGTGAGTGCCACTGAAATCAATGTTGATATGATAGATAGTGCCAGAGCAGGGTGATGGGACATGGCTTTAGATATATGAGCTAGAGAAGACCTCTCAAGGAAGTAATGTTTCCTTAAGGCTTGAAAAATATGGAGAGAGACACATAAAAACTTGGTAAAAGCATTCTGGACAAATGGAACATTAGACCTCAAGTTAAGAATGAATTTGATATGTGCTTGCGAAGGGGTAGGAATCCACATGTCTGGGAATCAGGTGAGGTAGGAGAGGCTAGAAAGTGGAATGAAAGCAGGTGGGAGAGTTATACATGGCATAGACTATGTCAGCCTTGACAGGTAAGGTGTTATTTATTTATTCATTTGGTTACTTATCAGTTTTTCAGTTATTTGGAAGTAATACTGGAAATCCCTAATGCTAAGTATCACAGTAAAAATGTTCTAATTTAAGTGGTTCCAAGAACCTTCTGGATATTGTGGTGAGATAGGGTAGTGAGTGAGAAATAAGATGAGAAGCAGGGAAAACAATGAATTGGCATTTGTATTAATACAGGTGAAATGTTTTAAACACAATGCAATAGATAAGCCTATAAAAGAATCAGCAAATGTGACTGAGTGACAGCATGCAAAGTCTGCTGGTCTTCACAGTTGTAAAAATGCTCTAAGGCTTCTGCACCCTATGTGCTTGTGTATATTCTTGGAAACACTCTTCTATCTGTTCTATCTACTCCTAAATAGCTTTAGATAGTAGTTTGGTTACCACACCTGAAACACAAACTTCTTATCACTGAAGATATCATGCTTAACATTCCCTCCATTTTGCAACTTTATCTCTGTTCCTTCATAAATCATGAACCAGCTGAAGAAAGATCTAGTTTTGTCAGTGCATTCCTCTGCTGGGGATGCCATACCTAGGACCACAGTTTGACAGATACAAAGCTCAGAATTTTAGTTTATTGCATTTCTAGAGGCTAGAAGTCCATAACCAATGGGTTGGAAAATCTGTTTTCTTACAAGGCCTCTCTGGATGGTAGATATCTGTCTCCTTGTAACTTTACATGATAGATATTTCTTTCGTGTGTATACATCACCATTATCCCTTTGAGTGCCCACATTTTCTATTCTTACAAAGCACTGGTACTGTTGAATTGAGAACAGTCCACTGGGATTGTTTTTACTTGATCCCCTTTTAAACCCCTGTCTCCAAATATAGTCACATTCTCAAGTATTCAAATATTGGTTATTCAATTTAAAAATATGAAATTTTGATTTACTTATCTTTTTGGTATTTGTGTGTGTGTGTGTGTGTGTCTTTCTCTCTATGGTTGGGCTTGAACCCAAAACAGTCTACATACTAAACACATGCTCTGTCGTGAGTACCATGGAGCTAGTTCCCAATCCAAAAACAATGCTTTAAAGACACAGTTCCAATACGTTTTCTAGGTTGCCTCCAAATTTCTGACCGTCATCAGTGTTCATTTTTCAGCTTCCCAAGCAGGTAGGACTTATAGCATAAGCCTCTGCACCTAACATACATCCTGCAGAAACAATTCAGACAGTAGCAGTTACTATTAAATGCAGAATATAGGACATACAATAGGTACTCAATAAATGTGTAGTGACGAATCTTATTTTCAAGCTTTTAATAATTTAATAGTAATTATTTTAAAGATATATGTTGATATTCCATTTATTAATTTTAAGCATTTTGACTATTGAATGATCCAGGACTTGAACACTGAGTTCAGTTTACTTTACTGCAAATGCAAGAATTAAGTGGCAGTATACTCCCTTAGTGCCAAGATTCAAAAGTTATTGCTTGTGAATAGCTTACTAAATCTTGGGGCTCCAATTAATGCCCCCTTTTTTTTACTGCAGAACTCTGAAGTGCATCAGCTTTTGTATAATGAGCTGGTTGAGATACTTGCAAAGTATTACCCTGAGAACATTCATTAACTCTTGTGAATGTTTTGCACTTTTATCTTTTTATTTTGAATATATTCATATGACCCCCTTCAATCATTATGAGCATTATCCAAAGGCTTTGAAGTTGTGACTGCGAGCTATAATTATCTGCAATTTTTGGTGGAGTGATCTGTCTTTAACATGTACCTGGCCAGATCATTGCCCTCTTTTCAGTCTATCCATAGCCGCCCCTGCCCTTAAATTGAAAGTCATAATCTTTACCATGATCTCTGATGTCCCTTATACTCTCATTTACTTCACTGGGCTTGGACACTAAAATACTTTCCGTGTGCTCTGGCTGTGGCAGAATATCTTTGCTCATTTTAAGTTCCAAATATTACAACTTTAAGCATGTGCTATTTATTATCTCTGTCAGAAAAGTCTTCTTTCTCATTTTTCATTCATCCAGTGTTATATAGAATTTCTTTAGCTGGATTTTTTAGGGGGTCTTTTTAGTTTCTGCAGACTGGTAGATGTATGCCAGTAGCATGTTTTCCTCTGCATCATTCACCATACTTTGATACTTTCAAGGTTAAAATAAATTTGCATGGGTTTGACTAGCACATACTTCCATAATAGACTAACTACCAAGAAAGAGTTACTGGCTTCTTTTTATTTTTTGGTTCATTCTTGCATTATGAGAGTTTATTTAATATTTAACCATTAGTTAAGTGAATAGTTATTTAATAGTAAATAAAGCTGAGAATTGTAGAAGCATCAGTTTACTTCTTAGTAATTCCAAAGTGAGTAAGATCACCCCCCCAATATCTAATCCCATTGCCTCCACTGAAGTAATTTTAAATAGATAATTTGGGAGAATATAAAATCCATGCTGGAAAATAAATAAATAAATAAACAAAATCCAAGTTGGATTTCAGACGTAAGAATAAGTCTTCCACAGTACATTCAAATTTCAATTCACCTGCTATAATAATCAGCTCAGTTGAAGAGCTCTATTACATGTCACACACGATTTACCCCAAAGTTTGCATTTTATATGAAAAAATCTTTAGGAATAATGGCATTAAATTCTCAGCCCCAGTGGTGTCAGTGACAACATTCCACATAACTTGAAAGGATTTTGATGGGAATAATGCTAAATATCATCTCTATTTTTATGAATCACCAAAGAATGCCATGTGCTTTAAAAATTGAGTAAAAAGTACTGTTTGGGATATGGACATACATGAATGGTAAATTTATTGTCAAAATAGCACATATCATTGTCAATCACTACAAATTTAATATCTCTCTGCAATGCTGTGAAAACTATCCATTCTGTGCTTCTTTCCTGCTGGAGAAATACAGAGATCTTAAGAAACATTCAAATAAAAGCTTCAAGCTTAATTGGGTGACAGGGCAGAAGCAGAGAATTATTGTTTAAGGCTGAGTTTTTCAAGACTCCCTGAGATGACTGCAAGGAATGACATTTATACCTTCCTTCAGGCTGACATTTGGTTATTAATGAAGGTTCAGAGTCCTCCTCATCTGTTTACTTAAACTCATTGCCAACATCAGAGACACTGACACGGTACATCTTACCCACAGCTACTTTCACTAGCAGTAAACAAGACCTTTGACCCACAGATTTAAAAATTACACACATGTGGGCTTTCACCCTGGCATTACCAGGACCAAGCCAAGAATATGTGTGTTTCACCAAGCTTAGCAAGTGCCTTTTCATATTATGGAAACCTAAGATCTGTTTGCAAGTCAATCAGGTGCGTGTGTGTGCATGTCTGTGTGTGATGCTGATGAAAATATGCCAATCTTTGAGTGTTGGAAAAAGATACCAGAATGTGGAAGAAAATGAACTGTAGAGATTGTATATGAATGTAGTAAGCTTATTCAATGTGGTGAGCAATCAGTACTTAATCTGTAGCCAAAGTATGATTTCAGATTCAAGTTAAAATGTCTTTGTTTTTTCATAGTGTTGTGGCTAAAGAATGTTTTAAGGTTCTCCATGTTACTCAGCATTTACTTGATTCATTCCTGAAAACCAGTCAATCAAATCTCTCAAATTAAAAGTGGTTTGCACCTTAGAACTGACACACACACACACACACACACACTCACACACACAAACACACACACACAGTGGCAGTGAACCTGTGAGATGTGTGCTGTAGCCAGATATTTGTTGAAATTAAAATTCTAAAAGCTTTGCCACCATCCTATCACCCCCTCCCACAAACATGTATACACCTTAAAGTTGAAAGGAAAAACTTTTTTTTCAGTTATTCAGGCTACCTCTGTGTCAGAATTTGAATAAAGTAAACAAAATCTTATATTGACTAAGCAAAAATAAAATCCAGTACTATTTAAATATTTTCTTGGGAAGTTATTCAGTGGTGGTATATAAGGCAATTCTTCTTTACTAGTTAAGGAGGTCTAGCATGCTCATGGTGTGGTAGAAAGTGCTGAGGTTTTAGTCTGGCATTTTTGTGTTTTAAATTCTATATTTTCATAGTTCTTTAGCAAAGAGAAAATGCTAACAATTAATTTTATCAACTGAAAAATATGATCACTAATGGTAACTCTAAGTATGATGAGGAAATTGTGTATATAAAATAATGCTCTATTCTTGGTAATAGGTCATGCCCAATTAGAAAGTTTTTATTTTCATTTTCTTACATATTTTTATTTTAGATTCCAGGATGCAGTGAAGATTCACCCCAGAGAGCAAGTAGCACTATGGGTGGGGAAGAGGAGAAATATGCAATTACAGTATGTTATATGCAGGTGTATTGATAAATATATTTCCAGAATTTCCATAAAGAAAGGCCATACAGAATGTACAGAAGAAATTTAAGGTGGGTAGTTAATATACTAGTAGTTCTCAAATGATGAACAATTTAAATGTATAATTATTTGCCATCTATTTTTGATAAATTTATATGCTAGGGTGCTGTTGAGGTATAAAAAGCTATTTAAATATTATTAGTATGATTTTAAATTTTTATATTCATTTGATGAAGTAATACAGAGACCATATTTTAAATACAAACATTTATTTACCCCAGAACATCTTTCCCACCTAGAAGTGAGTTTAAGTGTAGCAGTGTTTCTACTATTGTGAGAGAAGCAAAGAACTGTGATCCCTGTGGCTGCGTTATTGAAAACAGATTTTGGTAATGCTCAAGTTAGAAGCAGATAGATTTGTGAGAGATTTTTCACTAATCCAGATAAGACACAAGCTTGCCTTGGTTCATGACAGTAGCCATGGAGGTGGTGAGAGGTAGTTGAACTTGGATATGTTTTAGTATTCTAAATCTTAGAAAATTCATACATTAAGACATTATTCAAATGTTTAAAAGCATGAACTGATTCGACAATCTAGAAAATTACAGAAAGCTCAAAAATAATACAATATAAAAAATCATCTTACTACAATAATATTATACTGTGATATAATTTACTTGAAAAAATTCACTCTCATAGTGCTATATATGGCTAATGCATAGAAATATGTGTCTATACAAGTTTAGAAATAGATTTTTATGGACATGCAATAAATTAATGAGATTTTTTTAAACATACTAACAGAATAGGAATGGGAGGAAGTTGAAGAAGAGAGATGAAAAGCAATTCAAGTTGTGTGTTATGTTGCATTTTAGAGAAAAAAAATGAAAGCTATGTTAAAAAATGTCAAGGATACAACTATATAATATAGAATGCTTTTTGCATTTTCCCTATATTTTAATTTAAACAGTGGATTAAGCAAAATTTTATTGCCTAGGCAAAACACTTTAACATATGCAATTTAAAAGAAGAAACATTTATTTTAGCTGATAGTTTCAGAGATTTTAATCCAAGGCAGAGACATCGTGGTGGAAGGGCTTGGAGAAGGAAAGCTGCTCACCTTATCACAGCCCAGAAGCAAGAAGAAAAGGGCAGAAGAGAAGGCAAGAATATATCTTTCCAGATTAAGCTTGCAGTGACCTACTTCTTCCAGCCCACTTCCTATTTCCTAACTGTACATTCAGCTGTAAACTCATCACTGGATCAACCCATAAAGGAGGTTACACCCTCATGATCTAACTGTCTCTCAACTGTGAACACTGTTGCCTTGGGGAGTCGAGCCCTCACTCTGTGAGTCTTGGGGGGCACTTCATACCTAAGCCATAACAAATAGAAATGAAAAGAATATAGAGATTTTAAAAAGTCTAACTCCCTGTAAGTACAAAGGTAGGTATCTCTTGTGTTAAGCAATATCTGAAACTATTTTAAAAATGGCTCAGAGGGTTGAGAACATAGTCTGACTAGATGGGAAAAGGTGGCTTGTCCCTTATGTAGTGTTTAAATATACGGTGATATTTCAATGGGTATGAAATCAAGAGAGGAATTCTTTCAAACCACAACAGGGGCAAAGAGAAGAAACCTCAAAAAAATTTTGAAAAGAGCCTTGAATTTCAACTAAAACCTAGAACCAACTGATAACTCTGCTTACTTCCATCAATCCTCTAAAAAGAGAGTACAGATTCTTATCACTGCTATGGTGATCTAATATTGTGCAGGAAAGAAGTAAACAAAATGTATTTAAAGGAACTTGTTATGGATTTATATATCATTGGATATTGGTGAAAACACATGAAAAGTCGATAGCATTAATGTTTCGTTAACCAGGGAATTAAATATGTATATGAAAGCTTGAAATCTTAAGATCTTCAAAAGCAAAAGATCAATTGAGATAGTTGTCTACTAAACACAGTGTAAAACAACTGCCTGGTAATTTGACAGTCGTCTGTGAGATTGGTTTCTAAGTCAGCAGGCTATTAATTATAACCTGGATGGCAGTACAGGAGCAATTTTAAATTGTATGGAGTCTTAGAGTAAACTGAATCTCTGAACAGCCTGTTCTAATCAGGACATTGATGCCATTGGTTTAGTACAAATTGCCTAAAAAGTGAGTATCCACCAGCACTGACAAAGCCGTAACACTCAAACACTCACCTCGGGGTGAAAATCTGATAGGTTTGACTAGGCTACAGATGACAGATTTAGCAATCAAGCTAAATACTCTATAGGGAATACTAGGTATTGAACTTTAGAGGTTTGGTCTATAGAAATCAACTCATTTCCATATATCACCCTCTTTGTTTGGAACCAGAGAAGTTGTAATATACACTAAGAGGGACAAAAAATGATTATGCTACCCAAAGCTTTGTCTTGGTTTCTGA
The DNA here is from genome assembly GCA_004027455.1 of Hydrochoerus hydrochaeris. Taxonomy (NCBI): domain Eukaryota; kingdom Metazoa; phylum Chordata; class Mammalia; order Rodentia; family Hydrochaeridae; genus Hydrochoerus; species Hydrochoerus hydrochaeris. The sequence continues at coordinate 55,509 of PVLA01002544.1, read as the reverse complement.
TTGTTCATCCTGATGTGTCCTTAAATGATCACTGTCCTTTTATTCTCGCACAGTCTGATAAACTCGCTTCTAACAACCAGCAGAGAAGCAGAATGATGTACCGCTACTGAGCACGAAGTGCTGCCTGTAAGGCTTAACTTGAGGTTTTAGTTTTTCTCTTCCTTCAGCTGATCTCCTGTTCAAAAGGATCTTATGCAGATACTTCATTTTATTTCTATAAATTGCCCATCTATTTACCATCTAATTATTCAATCCTTGTTGGTAGCAGTCAGTAAGTGAGCAAGAAATCCAGAAGTCACTTTCCTTGTTCTTTTTAGTACAGTAATTGTTTCTGCAGGCCCTATTACCATTTATCGGAGACAGCTGGACTTGGTCTATAAATAGCTCTGTGAAATGATGGACAGTTTTCAAAGCTTGTTGGCATGGGATCAATACATGGCAGAAGGGACCATATGAATCAATTATATCATCCCTGGCAGGGTTACCATGGAAGCTCTTGCGCCTTATAACAGTTTTCTTCTCCTATCTGGATAGTAGTCTCTGCGTATCTTTAATTAGAATGGATGCAATTTATTTGGTAATGGAAAGCTTACTTGAGCAAGCTCTGTGAAGGTGTCAGACAAAATTCAACCAGCCATGCATATTCAGAGAAGACTAATGTGGAAATGCAAATGTTCCTTCTAATTTAATTGCTTACTGAAGAAAAAAAGAGAGAAAAGTAAAAAGAGAAGGTCTTCAATGTTAAGCTTTATTTGATTATAAGGAAACTGTGTTTGATACTCCATCTTTCCTCAGACACAAAACAAGCACTAATTCTTAAAATAACTCTGACTGTGCATGTAATAACATGTCATATGAATTTATTCAGTTTTTATCTTGCCCTGCCTTCTCATTAATGTATAATAATTTAAGAAGTGATATTTCTATACATTTAGTGAAAATGCACACAAAAACTGCCTCCATCTTAAAATCCCGCTGGGTAACTGCTAGAAGCCAAAGTATCGGATACCTTCTATCCCCTGTGTTTCTTCCTTTGCTTTTTGAATTCTGCTTGTGGAGGGAGACTGTTTGCCAGCTGCCTTTCTGAACATTAAGTCTTTTCTATCCTTCATCTACTCTGTCACAAAGGGTAAAAAATAAGCATAATTATTTAATATACTCAATAAAATATACTACCTCTCAACCTAAGCATTTGACAAACATTTTCCCTCATTGCTTTTGCTAGTATCCTGTGAGGACATAGTCATTAATTTATACATAAAGAAGCTAAGTTTCAGAAAATTGAAGTGAATGGCCCAAGGTTCATGGGCCACCAAGAGATGAACCTGATATTTGAAGCCAGGCTGCTTTGACTTTCAAGTTTTTGTTATTCTACTACCAAGGTCCTTGGCTTCATCAGATATCCTTGGTTGTAGTTGAGCACACACGTACCACACTGTTAGACTTTATGACTCAGGTTTGGACAGAATATAGTGGAAAACAATAAACATAAAAAGCTACATTAAGTTGACTTTATGACTAATGCACTACCAGAACTTCTGCTTATGAATACTTGAATTACCCATTTGCAAGCTGTTGAGGAATTTAAATCTGGATGACGTCTACGCACAATCCTTAAATTAACACACTAAGTGGCTTTTCTTCCCCCATTACCTCTGATTCTTTTGTGTCTAAGATGCTTAAAGTACTTTTTAAAAAAGGATACAAAGTAAACTGTATTTCTTCTGTCATTAGGGAACTGCTGAAGAATCCCACAATAAACATGCTCTGGGCAAGTGGTTTTGTGTTATTCACAAAAAGAAAACAAAATTTGACCTACCAGCATCCAAGAATTGCTTTTCACAGCCATACTCACTATACACAAAGAGTGTGTTTACTTGTATCTCTTGTCTGGCTTCTCACCAGGCTGTACCTCAGCCTCAGGAAGCCACAGCCAATAGGTCTGTATTGAATATCTCTCCAATGACAGCATGGCATGGGAAATGTGCAGTGGAGATAAATCTGATCTTCCAGTTTATACAAGATATATCTAGCATCCTCTTGTCAATATTTTAAAGTCCAACTATTCATAAATGTAAACTACCATCGTTAAAAAAAATAAATCTACTGGGGTACTATTGTGCATATTATAAAATTCATCCACTGTTACCTTTCTCACTGTTACAATCCACTGGTAAAATTGGAGTAAACTTGGCCATCATGATTGGTCTTGTTGTCTACATTAGAAAGTCTCTCCAAGGTATTTTTAATATCTACCTAGCAATTCTTTTTCATCCATTACTTGAGTAATCCTTAAGGTAACTCTGCATGTATTTGTATTGAATTAGCATCAATATTAGTATTTTTGTTCTATACATGAGAATCCAGACTTTCAAAAATTTATGTTATTTGCTCCGAGACTTAGCCACAAACCTCAGTTTTCTGGCCTTGAATCCTTTTGTCTCCTACTTCAATCACACCAATACCAAATAACTTGACAGTGTGTAATAAAGAAGGACAAATTTGCAAAGTAAATCCCAGCTGTTCTCACCAAAAGAAATGAAAACAGATGGTAAGAAGAGTCAAACCTTAGATGTTAAATATAAACCTCCTTAGATCTTGCAAATCGTCTGAATTGCAAGTTGCATTAAATTGGCTACCTGCTCTGTCTCTACTTGCTAAAATATCAACAAAACTCTTATAATACGTCTTTGTTCTTTAAGGATATAGTCTTATTTGCTATTAGGAAAACTGTTCATAATTATAATTTGTTCACTAGCCATTTTATCACATTCATGTAGGCCAATTAATGAAGAAATTGACTATATTTTCCTGCCCAATAATCTGGCAGGCTTCCATTCATTTTAATGGACTCCATCAACGCAATTACACAAGATACAGTGATATCCTCACTACCCAGGAACATGTTGACTTGGGAATAAACTTTATCTTGCAAACATAATTAACACTTGGGTTGACAACTCAGCACTTTGGGATATTCAGTGTTCAAATAATATACAAAGATTTCCTGGTAACCTAAATCTAGTCATTCATTCATAATGTGGTCTTTAGTACTTTCTGATCCAATTCCTGGAGTTATTTTGGATTAAAGGATACTTTTGCATGGATTTAGTAGAAACGTACCAGCATTCCCTTGATGAAATTTCTTAACTAAAACTGTTACCACAAAACCACATCGTCTCTTTTCTCACTTTGACTTTAGTAGAAGATATTAGTTATATCTCTCCAAACAGAAGAGAATCAAATCTATGGTTGCCTTTTAAAAACCTGCATGCTGTGCTCTTCAATGTATAAAGCAGAATTGTGTAAATGAGTCCATTTTTTGGGAAAAAAATATATATATAATGTTTACACTATATATATATATATATATATAAATAATGTTTACTCCAAAGAAAGGGAGTTTTAAGTTAAAAGAACACAGAAGTATCAACTTACTGTTCTTTTGGCAAAAATAAGATTATGTTTGAGATTTTGGAAAAAAATAAAGAATTTTTTCTTAGACTAAAATATAATGTTATGCTCTTTTTGAGTTTTTCTAAGTGGTGATGTGGCTGCTGTATTAAAATAGTTCTCATTCCAGAGGAAGGATCATCAATCATCCATTCTTTGGAAGCACTGAAATTTGTTTCCAACCTGTGTTGATTCATGAAATGTGAAATTTTGTCAGCAGTATGGAGATTCACATTCTGCTTATTTAAAATGTGGTGCTTTTTTCTAAGTTCTGAGAGCCACTTATATGAGCTCAAACTTTTTAGATATTAAACTTTAAGAGCTCATCTGCCCTTTGTATTATCTAAAGGGTTAGTGTAGATGGATCCTGGAATAACCCTTGGCCTTTTCGATGATGAATTTGGATATTAGGGATCAATGTTCAGGTTTCCATAATGTAATCAGCTCTCGTGATGGTTTTCCCCATTACATTCCGTAACCTGAGACCAGTCTTTCATGCACGCTCCCGGCTCTCAAGTAGCTGCAGATAGTAGCAGTTAGCATCCACTGAGAATTTACTGGTTGCTGGTCATGCAGGTAAAACTTCATCCCTTTGTGCGATCTGGTCCTCTTATGAGGAAGGTATGGTATTTAAACTATTTTTTATACTTTTTAGTACAGAAAGAAATTAGGTATCGTGTCTAAGCTTATAGGGATAACATGTAGAGCCCGGCCATGATCAAGGGTGATTCCAGAGCCTTTCAAATATAATTCCTGTTTCACGGTCTTTCCCCACGGGTGCCCTCTCCCCTGAGGCTCATTTTCTGCTGGTTTCCCATAAGCCAGTCATGAGCACTGCACGTCATCACACTGGTGACCCACTTGCCTAGAATTTTGCCTCCTTTCTCATCCCGTTTACGCACATACCATAAAGGTCTCTGAGCTGTCACAGGTGTCATGATCCCAGTGTAGCTCACTGGAACATTTCATTCCCGTGCTCCCAAACCACTTAAAGTTCTTCCTTTGTAAAAAGTCAAAATCAAATGCCTATGTCTGTTATGGCAAATCCTTCATAAATTAGTTCCTGCAAAGCTCCAGTTTGATCTGTGGCTGAACTGTCTATTTGGCCTCACTCATACTCAACCCCAGTCACAGGTCTCACCGTCTAGCCGTACTTAGGAACTAGGTCCCTGACCACCAAGTTACCCAGACATTTTGTGGTGGAACTCTCTTCCGACTCCTCTGCGTCACCATGTTTTACATCTCTGTGCCACACTGAGACAAATCTTCACTTCATTTTACGCCTTTCTTTTCTCTTTTCTCCAGTGACTGGTATACATTGTTTCCAGTTTTTCTCTCTGACCTCTGGAATTCTCTCTGTTCAGGATTTTGATGTTATGACCACAGTCACCTCCATGATGCTGCACCCAGTGATTTGCTCTCGTTCCTCAACACTCCAGCCATCCTTTCTTCTTAGGGTTTTCAGGTGTGCCTCCCCTGGCTGGCAGAGGTCCCCCCCAAATCTCCCAGCATCTCACATCTACCTTCCTTCACAGCATGAAGCAAGTAGCATCTTCTTGGCTGTCCCTTACCTGACTGCTCGTTTAAAATAAGAAAATTTCTCTACTTTCATCACAACTGGGCCTCTTCTTTCCCTCATGATTCTTAGTGGCACTGAGAACTTATTTTTTGCATTTTACTACATTTTTAAAAATAGGTAAGGACATCTTATTTTACTTAAGGGTTTTTAATTTTACTTTGGATGTTTCCCTACAAGAGAACAGGTAAAATCAACCTGGTCAGGAATTACCGTCTGGGTTTTATGGCCCTGTACTGTGGTATCTAGCAAAGTCCCAGAGACATAGAATAGACCCTCAGTCAGTCAGCACACAGTAAAGAACACTGAATCACCTGAATTTCCATGGCTGGGCCCCATGGTTTGATTTCTTTTTGTGATTTTTGTTGCCTATTTTTGAATACTGAGTATCCTTTATTATCTCTCTACATAATAAATACTTGACCATATTTTAAGACCCAGTTTAAATGCTGTCTTCTTTGTTTTCCTGATAAAGATAATTTAGATTGAGGTTTTGATAAACTTCTCTTGTCTCATCTGTCAGTGGGGATGATTACAGTTCTTATGTCTTATGGTCATCAAAAGAATGAAAGGAGGTAGGGAGGAAGTGCTCTTGACTGCTTATCTTGGTCTAGGACACTTTAGAAAAATCTCAACTAATTTTTTGTAGTATTCCTAATTCCTCTGTCCCTAAACCATATACCTCACTTATGCATACACCTACTAGACCCCTGGAATCTCTTAGGATGCAACAAGTGTGTCATTCCTATCTGAATCTTTAGAACATAACTACAACTGTCCCTAGTCTAAAAAAAAAAATCTTAGTGTTAATACTGATAACCATCATGGCCAAGCATTTTGAACTGGACACAGTGCTGCCAACTCTACAAACGCCAGATCAATTTAACTCTCATAACATCTTCAGTAAGTAATATTTTTTTTTTAAAAAATTATGCTTCAGGGCATTCAATCAAGTCATGTTACTTCCTCTAGATTACTTAGGTGGTAAGTGGTAAAACTGCAGTTAGGTCTGCCTAACTTGAAAATTTTGCTCCTCATTACTTTACTACAACCACAAATGAAGGAAGGAAGGGAGGGAAAGAGGGAGGAAGGAAAGAGGGAAGATAAAGGAAATGAAGGAAAGAGGGAGGGAATAGAACGAATGCAGGAATGGATAGATAGATGGATGCATGGATGGCTCTTCCTGGCCATTCTAACACACGCTCTCTCTAATAATCTCGCCTCTATTATCCGGAATAGATACAAACAGACTTGCTACAGCCTTTTAACAATAAGCAACACAATGACTAAAGTTTTGTCAACATTTTTCTTTCTTTGTTGCTTGTTTTTAACTAGATACACATGAAAGTGAGGATCCTATCTCTTTAAATTGACACTGCAGGGGCCACTTTTTCTGTAAGATTATTAACTTAAGGAAGGAATAGGCAATATGGACTATAAATAGATGAACAGGTTCTGGGACCAGCCTGCTAGGATCAACTGAGCTATACCACTGCTCCTTGTGTAACTGTAGCCAATTACTTAACCTCTGAGTGTTAGCTACCATGGCTGCAGGATGAAGATAATATTTAAATTCTAATCTAACTTAATATAAATGATGGGGTTAATAAATGAAAAGATTTTTGGACTTAGCAGATAGAGTATTTCCAAGATGTTGTAGCTATTTTTCCTTGGGGCATATACTTTACTTCACAAATGATTTTACATGTTTATATGTCACAAATTAGAATGTTACTTTTATGCATAGTACAGCCAGTATTATTTCCATTGCATTGAGCATGTGTGTTCTTTTAGTGAGTATCAAGTTCAATTCCAGCCACTCCAGTAAGGCCATTTTATGCACTGTCTCCATTCATCACTCTGATATGGCAGGTGCAACTCCAGTCAACATGCGTCTTGGAGACGCACCTACTGACAGCGGTGGAGCTTAGATTCAACTCAGCTCTTTCTGAATCCTAAGACCTCTTTTAATATCTCCAGCCTCGCCACTTTGAACTCCCTTTTATCTCAGTCCTCCAGGAGGTGCCAAGGTTTAAAAAAATAGTTTGCTTTATTTGACAATCTCTACCAGATACAGACTGTATATATATAATATATATATATATAATATATATATATATATATTATATATATATATAATATATATATATTATATATATATGGAATCACATGCATTTTTGTTGTCTTGAATCAAATGCAACAGAAACAGAAAGATGTCAGATTGTGAATCAGCCCAGAGGACTCTGTGTTTACAAGCTAATATTATTTTTGGCTTTGCATATGTAGACTTAAAAGTATCCCTGACACGTAAAATATAGCTGTGTCTTCCTTCATTGGGAATCCTACAGTCGAATTTCCACTAGTGATAACTCCCCCTGGAGCCTCCATTTTCTGTTGTCTTGTTTGAAACTGTTGGCTGGCTGGGTGAAATTTTTATCAAAGTCCTGTTGGAAGGGCTGGGGATGTGTAGCTTGATGGTAAAGTGCTTGTTTCTTGCTCAAGGCACTGTGTTCAATTATCAATACTGAAAGGAAAAAAGAGGAATAATCCTATGGGAATGGTGAATGTTTTCTAAATTGCAAAATTATTCTGGATATAATTATCTGTCTTTGCCAGGAATTAATAACTTGGCCCAGTCTTTGCTCCAATCCTTCATTTTCAAACATTTTGACTGCAATAAATATATATGATTTTGTGAAGCCACAGAAAAATGCCTAGTTTTGATTCTCATAAAAAATTAATATAAAAACAGACAAACCAAACAAGCAGAGAAGCGTAAGATAGGGTAGGATCAGGTAGGTATACAGAGGAACAAGAAGAACAAAATAAATATCAGGTGTTGTGTGACAAGCCCACTTTTCTATACTTTGTCTCAGTACTTCAACAAAAATAAGGTAAAATTGCTGCCCTAGATCATGTGTTCTGCTGTAGTAAAATGCTTGAGATTGAGTAATTTATAAATGATAGAAATTTATTCCCCCAGAACCCCGATGATTGGAAAGTGCAAAATAAAGATACTAGCAGGTTCAGTATCTGTTGTGGGCTGGTGCTTCCAAGAAGGCGTCAGGAATATCATGTCCTCCAGAGGACACAAATATGTCCTTTGATGGGAGAAGGGCAGAGGGGAACCCACTCCCTGAAGTCTGTTAATAAGGTCCCAAGGCTCATCAAAGGGGTGGGACCCTCATGCTAAATCATGTCAGAGAGGCCCTGCCTTTTTATACTAACACATTGGTGGTAAAACTACAATATGAATCTTAGAAGACACATTCAGACCATTGTCTGTCTGTCTAGCTGTCTGTGTGTGTGTGTCTCCCTCCCCTTTTTTGGATGTGATTGATGGACACTAAACTAGAATTCCATTGAAACATTAATTTGTACATTTTTGTGGAATATCATATGGTAAAGTATCATATATCAATGCAATATAGACAGTGTGCGATAATCAACTCCAGGTAGTAAGCATTCCCATCGCTCCCAACAATCATTTTTACACACTCGGAATTTCAAACTCTCTTAGTCATTTTCCAAGGTATTACAGATTATTTTTCACCTGTGGTTACCCTGCAATTCTAAAGCAGAACCAGCAGTGCTTTTCCTCTCAAATGGCACTGCAGTGTCCTTTGCTGAGCTTCTTTCCTCCTCCCCTTCGTTGCCCTTGTCAGTGCTTCTGAGATCCCTTTAACCAGACTCAAAACACCCATTCAGCTTCCATGCTGTATCCCATCAAAACAGAGGAACGTTTTCCTGCAAAATTTACTTTGTCCAATGGGGAAACGAAAACATTATGCCAGATGTTCAGACATCAACCTAGACCAAAGAAATGTGAAAAGAATGACCTTTCCAAAAGGGGAACAGAATTATTCAGAAATGGGTGCTGTGTTCCTCTGTCACTATGGAAGAGAAGGGAATTATGATGTTTTGTTCTGCCTCATCCATAGTTTAACTGCGTGGAAATACTAGAAAGGCCAGAGAAGGACTCTTCTCCACCTTTAGATAATATCTGCCTCTTCCAGCCTAAAAACAACAACAACAACAACGACAAAAAACCAATGTGTGTATTGTTTCTTGCACTTTCTGAGCTAGTCAATGTGAGTGCTTTTTGCACCCTCATTCTTAGGACTCTACCTGTTCTCCCTTAGCACTTGCTGTCTTACTTATGCTAAGTGTGAAAACAAAAATCTCCAGTTCAAGCTCTGAAATCTCAGCAATTCCTTTGTTGTTTCCTACCTGGCTTTCTTTTTTTCTTTTTAAAGCTGAAGACAAGTCTGTAAGGAATAATTTAATATAAAGAAGACACATTTCCTCAAATGGCTAACTAACCATTAGGGAGCATTCATGACCACTGTGTTGCAGTGAACCAACCAGTACAGATTGTAGACTTCAGTGCCTTGTTTTTTCCACTTTTTAAGAATTGTTATAGAGATTAACATGTTTCATTTGGCAGATCCGTATATACACGTAACATACTTTGATCATTTTTAAAAACGGGGGTGCTCCTTGTTTGCCAAACCAAACATGTAATAATTACTTCTTCTGGCACCTAAAAAAGCTGACCAAGTTTATTGTATTCCCAAAAGCTTCTAGACCTTTCTATATCACTGGGGTTAGAATTCGTGAGATGTGCAAAAAATGCAACTTGTGAATCTTTATTGATAATAATAAAAGACTTTCTCGGTGTGATAGGATGATTAAATTCACCTTTAAGAGCGTAAACATGGCCAGATCGTATGCCAGATAATCACTTATTCATAATTCAGATACCACCATGGTAAGATATGAAAAATAGTGGCAGAAAAAATACTTAAAAGCAAGACCTTGTAATTTCACATATTTAAAAATATGCATATGCTTGAATTAGATAGATACAATCTGCTTAAAACTGGGATATGAGTGTTTCCTTAATGCACACATTTGTATCATGGATTTCAAACCATTGCTGCATAATTTCTATTCCAAAGGTGATTTAGAGAGATACTCACTACCAAGGTTAATAACAGCAATAGGAACAGGATAAATAGCTATGGGCTGAGAAAACAAAATAGAGTAAGAAACAAATTGCAGATGGTTTCAGTCTCATCAAGTAAGATTGTGAAAATCTGTTTCGTGTATGAGATTTGATGTTTTAAAATATAATCTGGGAAATAAAGATAATATTTAATACATAATCATATATTTGAACTTTAGAGGTAACCATAAGAATCTTAGAACTCAAACAATTCAGCATCTCTATGCTCCATGTGGAGCTCAGCCCCACGAAAGAAAACTCTCCCCTTTGGAATAAACCTGCATTTCTAGTCTTCTTTTCCACGTGAACGTGTATAAGTCCCTGCCCTCTTTTTTCCTCTCTCCTATTTTCTGTCAATTTTCCATAACCTTTCTTACCTTGATCTCTACCCTTCAGATTTCTACTGAAATGTCTTTTCTGTGGAGATAGATGCCTGAATGAATACTACTTTTCATATTATAATATCACCCAGGCTTGTTAATTATTAGTTTATCATTGTTCTTATCTCATGTTGTCTTTTACTACACTTAATTTCATTTGTGTCTCCTTGTGATCTACTTTCCTGTATGATTCTTTTTTAAGGCTTGTTCTGGCCTCTATCTTTAACACAATATACATACATTTATTGTCATCCAATTATTCATTTACTGATATACTATAAAATGCATGCTATATCATAAAAACCTTGGTTTATTATGAAGCACTGCATTAACTGATATTCTCTACCTATAATTGTTATGTGTAGTTTTCATCCTTCACATATGTACAGATTGATTACCTCACCCAAAGCTATTTTCCCAAAACAATTTTAATGCACTGTTATTACAGCTCTTGTCATTAAATGATAGGATTCTGCCTTCCATATGCTTCTAACAAATCTCTTTTGGCAGAAACCATGCCATTCAGTTTTAAACTCCCAGCACCTTGCACTTAACAAGCTTTCAGTAAATGTCTGCTCAATCAACAACATCTGTGATTGGATACATTGATAGCTGGAACAAATGCGTGAATGAAGTTAAGACTTTTTTAAAAAGAAAAAGTACTATTTCTGTAAGCATAATGTGTTCAGAGTCAGAAAGTCAAATTGAGGTTTTATAATTATTGTAATGTGACAGAATTTTAATAATGAGAATTACGAAAGAAAGGTCGCCAAAGTACAGAGACATTTAAGGGTTACACTGCCTTGGTTTAAAGATGAATACATCTGTCCTGTGCATGTGGACGCCCCCCCCATCCTCCCAGCCATTGCAACCAAAAACAGTCACATTTGTCAGATCTCCAGGCTCAGCATGCCTCTCCAAGGGCCAGTCTCTTTCTCTGACTGGGGAAGATTGGGAGTATTTACTCTCTGATTTGGGAAATTGTTGAATGAACACTTATGATTTCTGTGGCTAGATCTTTACATTTTGCTAAGTACTATAGAAAAACAATGGAGATAATTCCTGAGGATGCTCTTAAAATTCTGAAGAAGGCCTTCTGCTGTACACCTTAGGCTGACGGCGGAGGCTATAGCAAGCTACTTTATTTCCTTGAGCTCCTACTATTCACGGTAGATGGTAATGAGATGATAAGACTCCAGGTCATCATCTACAAGTTGCAAATGTCAGTGAGTACCTATCACAAAGTCAGTGATGGTATATTGCAGCATAGCTTGAAACTATAGAATTTCACAAAATTCAATCTGTCTACTTCCTGAAGAAGAGCTCTGTAGCTTGCAAGATAATGCAAGTTTTTTATGTTATAGATGAAAAAGAGGATGAAGACACCTGTGGTAATTTCCCTAATACTGATGCCATTGGTTAAAAAGCTAGACTGTGAACACTATATTCCTGGTTTCCTGCATCACAAATATATATTACAAGGAAAATTCCCTGCAATGCTGGGTCAGGTTTGGAGAACATTTCTTATTCTCACTCATGGAGATACAGAACTAGAAAGCAAGCCAGTAATAAGGTCTAAGAGGGGGATTCAAATCTACATCTCAAAAAGCATACCTGTGCTATTAAATCTTTGTATTACTGTAATGAAATACCTGAGGTAATCAACTTACAAAGGGGAAAGGTTTATTTAATTTCCACAGCTGGAACAATACCAGTGTCCCCACTGCATGTGAACAAAAAGACATATTGCTGTGGATTTCTTAACTGATGATGGTTCAACCACATTTCAGCCCATCTCAGTAGATCTCCAATCTGGGGACTTCTCCATTAACACATAGGCCTTTACGTGACATTCCAATTGCAAACTGTAGCAATATCCAAGTATGTAGTAAGATAAAGAAGTGCCATAGAGCAGTGGCAGACAAGGTTCAGGGAAATGAAATGATACAGACACAAGGAGAGAATGTGAGATCAGATAGGTAAACACCCAAATCTGACTCTACTTTCAATAATTGCTTTGTGGTCTTGAGTAAGTTACTTAACCTCTCTAAGCCTCTATTTCTTCCTTATCAAAAAGTGTTTAGCCCTTTAGGTCACTGAATTATTGCAGTCTTCACCAACTATAATAAAATAAGTGAGCCATAGAGTTAGTGAAATAACCAAAAAAAAAAAAAATCTTGTAGTCCATTGCAGGTTTTTTTATTTTTTTCCTTAGATGTGCTGTGTGACAGGCGAAACTCATATACAAGACTGAGTGAGAGCAAGCTGATTTGTGGTTTTAAATTCAGTGTCACCATCATCAGTTAAGCAACCCACAATGATATTTCTTTCTGTTTACATGCAGCTGAGAGGCCAGAGTTTTCTACTTGGCTTTATATCCAAGCCATTATGCTGATTTTAGTCATTGGAGGAGGCAGGGCTGTAGGCAGGACAAAGATTGAATGTGTGTTACTTTGAGTCAGGCAGAAGTGTTTTAACCTACCCTTATCTCAATCCTACCAGGTAGCTATCAGTAATGTCACTTAGCAGATGTGACTGCTGAGGCTCACCTGTGAAGCTCTCACTCAAGACCACATAGATAGGGACCTGCAGATCCAGAAATGAAAGAATATGAATCAGACTCCAAAGACCATGCTCTATCTAACACTACCTGTTTCCCAGCATTAATGGTTTTCAGTGATTCCTTCTCAGTTTAGTTCTTACCGATAGCAATTGTCAGGACTGTAATTTCTGGATCAAGAGACAAGTTTCATTGCTTTCTCAACCATGAGATCCCCCGTCTGGACCAACCTCTGTGGCACGTCTGTAGTTTCCCCACCACTATATGATACCGCATCTATATATATATAATTTCTCCTGATAACTAGAATAGACATATGATAAAGCTGCTTATAAACTCAAAGCAATATGTAAACAATATATTGCTTTGAATCTCACATTCCTTTTTCTTCACTAAACAAAGCATAGTTGAATGTGTTTCTGTTTCTTGAATCATATGAGTTTTTGTATCTTATTCCAGCTTTATTTGGTCTCTTCTTCATTCTTTGTGGGGTAAACTGTCTTATTTACCCCAGGAAATATCTAGTTCATGAGTCATTAGGTAAATATTCTTTTTGGGTTCTTCTAAGTAAGGTTGGTCCCTTAAACTGGGATGAGTGAAATAGGGAAGAGAAACATGAGTTTTGCATTCATTGCTTCATTTATTCCTAAAGAAAAAAATATAAAGTATTATTAATTTTAGTGATGTATATGAACCACCAATGGCTACTGCAAGTACAACACAATATATACATATTGTTAATATGTTAGTTTGTATAACTTATATGATTAAGATACTGTTTTGATCTAGTTCATTCTTTATTCCCTTTGTAATTCCCGGAACATGACTCAGTTTCAGTGAAAAAAATGAAAGAGAAAAAAGGGAAATGAAAATGAGAAAATAAAGTTGGAAAGATCTTCAGATTTGAGCTCTTAGACAATTTAGAAGTTATAGCTAGTTTTACAGACAAAACAAACTTTATCTTAAATTCAAGAAATAGTTTCACAGGCCAGACCCTAGTACCGGTTTTTGTGTGTTACCTGTATGTTCGATGAGAAAAGGTTCACTGTGGCAGGATTGGCAGGTGCTGATATTTTAAGGGAGCAGAAAACAACCATGGCCAACATTTTTGGTATGCTTTATATACAATGGATAATGTTTGAGGTACTTACTTAAACTTCATATTTCAATTAGTAATAATTACATGATATTGATGAAGACACTATTATCATCCTCACTTTATATATGGAGAACTAAAGAAACAAAGAGCCTGTTACTTAACTAAAAAGTATGTGCATTCATATCACCAACCATGCCATCTGACTCCAACTTTTGCCTTCAGTTGTAAGCTTTATTCCCTTCTAAACATCTAAGGTCTCCAGAAATAAGAAAGTACTGAGCAATTTCAGAATTAGAGACTAGAGAGTCAATGCCTGCCTAGAGAATGTGATTAAATAATGGTGGGTGGTGGTAGCAAAGATGATAAATGTGCTGACCAAGTGACACACATTTTCAGGTCGATTTCTACATCAGGTTTTTGGGCTCTAGCAGTGGATGCTGATTTTAAAAAAAATTGCACAGACCCATGAACTTCAATTTGGGGATTGTTTGTGGGGAACACAGATGGTCCAGATTTGAAAGAATTTCAGGATAATTATCCTGTTGCCCAAAATTAAACTGATAGGCAAAGATTCATAATTTCAATCCAAAATGTCCTGTCCACTTGTAGACTACCCCAGTCACATTTTTATGATTAATGTATTTTTAGCATATATTATAACATATAAAAAAGGTAGTGGTATACTGGGGGGAATTTTTAGAAACACAGTATCCTCTTTCCATTAGAAGCTATTATGGAAAATACAAAGTGCATGGAAAGAGTACATTGTTAAAGAAATCCAGTAATTTATATTGTATTTTTATGCTTTTTAGAGATAGTGATATCTATGCTAGGAATACTTCCTGGACAAAAAAAAAAAGACAAAAAAAAAAGAAAAACAATTACATCAAAAAAAAAAAGATTTCTTCATAGCATATCAAATTTTCAAAAGAAATGCATCAAAAGTTCCAAAACCAAAATCAATGTTCTTCAAAGTTCAGTGACTTACTTGAATAGATAAGCAAGACTCTTCAAATTATTTTTAATTGTATTGGATGGAACCAAAATATTTTATTAAATAATTTTAATTTTCTAATAAATTCACAAATACAATTCAGTACATAATTCACCAAAAATAAATTGCCTTGCTTAAATCAGCATAGTCAGTGATTTACAATGATTCTTGACTATTTTTATTAACATTTTTCTATGAGACTAAAGTAAATGCCAAGTCATGTCCATCAGTGAGTAAGATAATAAATATCTTTTTATTCAAAATTATGGAAAAAATTTAATATTGAAACTGAAGTTATCTATAGTGGGTCTCAAAATATTTTTGAATGAATACATGAATGGATGAGTCAATGGATCTATGATGCTATTTTAAAATCTTTGTTCTTGTGTACAAATACCTTCTCCGACTTAAATCTCATTTCCTTCATTTTATTAATAACTTAAGTCAATGACCAGTAGTAGAATTACTAGTTTTCCAAATTTTAATTTCATTTAATGTAAATTTCAGTAAAAGTGAAATAGCATGAATGTATCTGTTGTCTTCAAGATACTCTCCAAGAAGTATTTATACACCAGGACCAGTTTGGTGGAGGAAAAACAAAACAAAACAAAACAAAACAAAAACCAAAAAAAAAAAAAAAAAACACTACATCGTAGCTTGGTTATAACTGCGTAAAGAACTGCTGAAATCATTAAAAGTCAGAACAAATAACTCACGCTGAGGAAAAAATCACTACAGACCTTTTTTAAAGGTTAATTTACTTTAAGAGAATGGGATTACTTTAAAGGACCTTGAATTTTTATAGCATTATTTTATGTTTTGTGATTTATTTTTAACATGCACAGAGAGAACAAGGCCACAGTGTTTGTAGAGTGATAATTACCCTGTGACGGCTTTAAATATTTTATTGCCTTTCTATTCCATGTTTATTTCAATGTATCTATTGTGACTTAAAAGGAAAAAACACCTGCCATGTGCTCATCCTCATAATAACACAGAATAAGCAGTGTTTCCAAACTCACCCTTAAAGGTAAGACTCTATTTACTTTGCTGAGGCTGCTATAATAAGGGACCTCAAGTGTGCTGCTGAAACGAGAGAAAAGCACTCCCTCACAGTTCAGGAGGCTGGAGATCTGCAATCCAGTCCTTGCAGGTTGGTTTCTTACGATGGCTGTGCAAACCTACTCTGCGTCTTTCACCTGGCTTTTGGTAGTTTGCAGGCCATGCATGGCACGGCTTTCACTGGAGAAGCATCTGCCTCGTCTTCACGTGGTGTCCTTCCAGTGTGCCTCTGTGCCCAGTAGTTTTAAAATAAGGGATCAGTCCCATGGGATAGGCTCATTCTAATGACCTCATTCCAGGCCACCTTCTAAAGTACTAAAGTTTAGGTCTCCAGCATCTTTTATGGAATGACACAATTCAACCCAAAATACTCTTAAACTCTAATTATCTCAGGATATTTGGGAAAGAATGGTGCCTACCATATACTACTCAGCTATTAAACCATTTTGACAGTGCACTAAGGCAGGTGTCATCTATGTTTCAACAAAGGAAGAATGTGATGTTCAGAGAGAACAAGTAATTGGAGCAGGAGCACTTACAGGTACAGTTTCAGGCTGAAAATATTTACACTTTTATGCTATCTAGCATTTACAGAATGCATCATATGTAGGCAGGTCTTTCCATATATTATAATTTCAGTGAGATTTTTCATTATTATATCTGTGATACATATAAGTAAATTAGTACCTGGCAAAGAATGTATTTCAAGGCCTGGGGATTTAGCTCAGTGGTGTGAGCACCTACCTGGCAAATGCTCCCACACATTATACAGATGCATAGTTACTCAAATTAGTTTTCAATAAGATTCTTTCTTTTAAGAAAATAATATACCTGATGGCATGGTCTCCTAGATTAGTCAGCATTCTCCAGAGAATTAGAGCCTATAGGAGACACATTTATCCACAGCTGTATAACAGGATTGGCTTACATAATTATGTAGGCCCACAAAGTCCATGATCTGCAGTCCTGAGATGCCAGTGGTGAATTCAGTCCTAGTCCTAAATCCCATGAAGAAGGGAAATTGAAGGCAAAAGATGAGACAAGATGCCCCAGGGAAATTAACTGACCAGGGTTATCCTCCTGGCTGATGGGGTCACTTTACTTTCACCAATGGCTTGGAATTCTCTCATCTCTGCAGGATGTAATTTTTACTACAACACAACAAACTACACGTGCTTTATGAATTGTATTTACCACGTAAACAATTTACCCGTCATTGAAGGCAAGGAAGCCAAGAAAGAATGAAGTGTGGATAGATGAGGAAGAATGATAGAGATGGCTCAAGTGGCTAGTGGTAATTCTCATTAAAATACTAGTGATAATGTGGCATGCCTCTGTCAGTTTTGCATGGCCTCCCAAATTATCTCTTATAATACAGCATCACCCAATGTTGCCCAATAACTTACTTTATTAATAAATGAATTATAATGGTTGCCCCTCTAATTATAGTACATCATCTTGATAAGTGTTATTCAGGCAGAGAAAGAGATGGAGTTAAGGCAGCTGGCTGGGGACTATGTGCGACCTGCTACACCCACGGGAGTATTTTCTAGTTGGAAACTCCTTCATTATGCAAATCGGCGAAGAAGCATAAGGTTGAGAACTGCTGCTCTAGCTCTTTAGATCAAAGTTAATGTCCCTGAGTAGCCTACCCTTATGGTCGCTTTCCCCATACTTTATGACCCTGGAGAGCTGATTGAGACATTTCCTATGAGATCAGATGCTGCTGCTGCAATTTGTTGCTCTCTCTTTTGAGTTCAGGAAAAAGGTGAGTAACCCAGCAGCACCCAAAGTTCTGGGGCTTGGCCATGTTAACAGTCTGTACATTCCATGGGGTGCAATTAGTCACTGTTGGGCATCTCAAAACTTGTAAAGCCCTCAGATGTATTGCTTGGTAATGTAATGCATTTTCTGGTGCCATAAAGATTCCTCATCTTAATTATCTCTACTGCTTTCTTAAAGGTTTGTAAAAAGAAGTTGCCAAACGACACATTCTCTGCACTCTACTGCTAGATCAGTCCTTATGCATGACCCTTGTCACGGTCCTGCCCAACCTGTGACCCAGTGACTCCTTTACCTCAGTAGAGCATCTGAAACTGTGTCTATAGTAAAAGTGTTCATATTCTGATTAAGTTCATTCCTTTCCCTCCAACATAGCAAGCACTAAGCAAAGATATATTGGAAGGATAAACTGATAAAATAATAGTGCTGATGATATGTTAGGCAGTTTACATCTTTTTTTTTTTTTGGCAGTTGCAGTAATTCTATAAATGCAGTCATGTTTTTTCTTATCCTGAAGTTCAATAACAGAGGTTAAGTGACATGACCAGAACTAGTTTATTCAGTTAATACCTCAAAAACTAAAGTTTTAACTTGACCAAAGAGCTATGGCGTGAATGTGAATAACTTGACCAAAGAGCTAAATACTATGCTGTGTATAACACATTCCTGCTGGCTTACACCGCCAGTGGTACATGCATGACTGTCCCACCCACTGGGACTGTCCGGTTCTGCCTGATGGGATAATTATGTGTGTACTACTGCTGGTTCATAGGCACCTGGCAGTGAGACAGGAATTGTGAGCTTGTTGTGAGCTTATTAATCTTGTTCAGTCTACTCCTCCATTCCCACCACAAAGCAATGAGGGGAGCGGTTGCCCTGGAGACAGAGGACCCTTTCCACTCTTTTACCTGGTCAGCCCAGCCGGTCTATTGAGACCCATCCCAGTTTCCCTCAGAGGCTTCCTAAGTCCTCCAACCCGCAGCTGATTCTCTCTCCCTAGACTTCACAGCATCATTTCCTGCACCAATACTTTGGCTCCTATTACTGTATGCCAGATGGGTTGCTTTCTATTATTTTTAACTTAATAAATGTGTAATGAATAAATAACATTATCACAATGCAGCTCTGAAGTATCCCAGATTTTGTATTTTGGCCCCTCATTTACAAATACCTTAATGCACTTCTCCATATAGTTTTTGCATTTTGAGCAGATTTGAATTAGGATGAGTTGATCTGAGGTTAGAAGAGTTCACTCGGGCCATGATGACTATTTGCAGGAATAAGCTATTAAGGGGACTTTGACTGCTGATTCCCCAACAAGATGAACCAGAATGGGAGTGCTAGCGGGCTGCATTTCCTATGCTGGAGGAACACCGGCCAGAATATAAATGGCCTTGGTTATGTTTCTTCCACAGAGGAGCTATATGCCAGCTCTCTTGTTTCTTTGTGCTATAACCTAGCAGAGACATCTGTGCCTGTTTTATAAGCTTTTGGAAACTTGACTTGGCAAACAAATCTATTGAGGAAAACTGTTTTCTTCACCATTGAAAACTGTTAGTGCCTAAAAAACAATGTAATTCATAAATTGTGACCATAGCATCTGGACAGGCATGTAGAGTTGGGCCTAGTCAAAGGAGAAAAGAAGTGTTATACCGGCCATTTCCTGCACCCCAAAGTACAGAGAGGGAGGCATGCACATCTGCACGTTTCTCGGATTGTGTCATCCTCTCACGTTTCCTCTTGGCCCACAGGCTTAGCTTCCATGATGCATGAGACCCTCCCTCCTCTTTTCCCTTGTTACCGGGTTTTCTCCCCTAGGGCTGTTCCCATTTTTTCAGCCCTACCCCACTGTCATATGTCTGTAACAGTGTCAAAGGTGGCTCTTTATACTCTGAACACTGCTGCTAAATCCAGCTCATTGAGAAGTTATGGATTCTCCCTCTGGGCCCAAGTAGAACCTTGCCAGCCTTTCATGTTCTAATATTTTGCTCTGATGAAACAAGCAGGTATTTGCTTCTCCCTACAGACAGTATCTCAAAGCCTGACTTTGATGTGTTGATATGTTAACATTTGTTTTTACTCTCTCAAGATGCCACATCATCACCACCCTTAATTAATAGGAAAATGAGTGAAAGGAGAGAAAAAAAATACTGTCACCCTACAAGAAACATTATGAATGATATGGACAATAAACATACACTGGGCCCAGCACTGAATTCTTCCTGTGTAACATCTCAATTACACAGCATCATGCCCACATGCACAGAGTGCTAGATGGAGTAGGAGGGTGTCCGTAACTCACTCTCTTCCTTTGCCAGCTTGAACTCAGGCCCATTTCTTTGCCCTAGTCTCTGTACCGAAGAACCTCATTTCTAAGGCTCTCTTGAATACATGTATATGTCTCAGTTAGCTTCTGGATTCCACTGGAGGCAGTTGGAGGGTGAGAGGAAGGAAATGGAGGGACTACTGCCTTCCCACATCCTTGGCGACAGTGACTCTGGCAGCAGTCTCTCTTCTATGGTGGCTGCTCCACCTGGATGGTCCCTCCCTCTGGGTGCCAGCTCATGGGACTCAGATTTAAAATAAATGAAAACAATATCGAGTTTTGTACTAGATGTTTGAGTTTTACTGTTAAATACCATGTCAAATTGGTGAAGTTTAATTGTAGCTCAAACCTAAAACCAGAAAGTAAAGAGCAGAGTCATCTTTTTGATCATGAAAACTCTACTGTCCCTTTCTTAAATTGTGTGGGTTTTTTTCCTGAATGTGTGGTCTGAGTTCCAACAGCATTGATATCACCATGGGGATTTTACAGAAATGCAGGATCCCAGGTCTTATCATTATTCATGTTTTAACAAGGTCCCTAGGTTATTTGTAACCACAATAAAGTTTGAGATGCACTATACTAAAGAATGTGATTCCAGTAGAACCTAAAGCAAAAGGATCTTTAAAATAACAGACAATACCACCATAAAGTTGTGAGTTTACTTTTCCCCCAAACTTAATAGCCTTTGGGTTGCAGACTTGAGCTGTGTTCCAAATCCTATTTGTAGTACAACTTTGAAATGCATTTTCACATAGAAACTGTTGTGAATCTTCATCAGTTTTACAGGCTAATCCATGAGAAATCAGATTATTCATGATGTGATGAGTACCAGGACCATTTCAAAGTGGAAGAAAAGACTATTTCTTCCACACATGGCCTACTCCAGGCCCCTTTTGTGTTTGTTTGTTTGTTTGTTTGTTTATTTACATACCTTAAGTTAAACTTTAGGCACCATTGTGCTGCACTTATGATGTCTCTCTTATCACCCCTCCCAAACATTTCCCACTCTAGATTTCACCGAGGTTCCAAAATGCCCCAAACAGAAGTGACACCACTGCACCTGCGCACATCCACTCTCCCCCTTCTCAGCACAGGCCACTCCTGCAATGAGTTATTAGGAAACTAACAGACTGTAATTCAAACTAATGAGTGGATATCTAGCCATTTGAATATTCTCAGTGGAATTTTTAAATTTATGCTAGAATTGCTGTTAGCTCAATTGCATCTCTAATTTGTGGAAATTCACCTACTGTAATGGGGCCATGGGGAGCCAGTTTGACAGTGCGGATGGCACTGAGCGATGGGACCAGCTCCCTTTAGATGCACAGCCTTGCCATCAGCTCTCACTCACTTTCCTTGGTAGCCAGGGAATTATTTTTGTTTTCATTTTTGTTCTTTTATTGATAGTTCTACTGTGGGTGTACAAAGATTTCCTATTTTATTACAGTCTTTACTATAAATTGGGATTGTCTATAGTGTTCAGAAGTTTTGGTTCCCTACTATAATTGTTGTTTATTGCTGTGTAACAACTACCCCAAACACAGTGGCTTCAAACCGCAGACATTTCTTATTTCACAGCATTTATGAGTTCCTTGGTGATTCCGGCTCAGGACCACTCCAGGAGTTGCAGTACAGCTGTTGGCTCAGTCAGAGGCAGTGAACATAGTGCTTGCCTGAGGGGTGGTCTGTGTTCAGGTCTGCCCATGCGGTTGCTAGAAGATCTCAGTTTCTCCCCTCATGGACTCTGCCTGGAGATCTTCCTGTGTGGCAGTTGGCTTTCATTTCTCCAGCTCTGCTGCATGACATAGTAGGTGGCTTCCTTCAGAGCACATGTTGAGGAGACAGAAAGTATAGACAGCACGGACCAAAACAGAGGCCACTGCTTTTTTATAACCTAATCTCATAGTAAATGGTTCAGGGAACCCCATAATTTTTTGTCAGGCTTGAGTTTTGGGTTCTGTGGCACCTGCACTTCTTTGTATCATTATGTGACTGGAGAACTGACACAGTAACCAGGTGAACAGTCCTTTGCCTCAGGTCTTGTGTTTACTAGCAACATGACCTTAATAATAACTTTTTTTGTTTTATTGGGGCATACTGCTTTAATTTCATTTTCTGCGACATAGAAATAATGTCTTTTCTATCTATGTATTGAAACTTTGAGATGCTCTAAGAAGGTAATGGATTTGGAAGTACTTTAAAATATGACAAACCAGCATAGAATTGGTGTTCTCTCTCTCTCTCTCTCTCTCTCTCTCTCTCTCTCTCTGTGTGTGTGTGTGTGTGTGTGCGCGCGCGCGTGTGTGTTTCTCATCTTTGGATCTCATTTCCTACCTCAGGATGAATGGAATTCAATAAATTCTCTATCTTTTCCTTTGAATTAGTGGCTACTTTTTGAAGTTTGCCAAATATAATTTTTATCCTTCACTGTGTTTTAAAATTCTTCATTCCCACAATTTAGTCTGAAAGACATGTTGTGCTGAAAACCCACTAAAGACTGTCTGTGGCCTCAGGGACTATTTTCCGCATTCTCCTTTGAAGGCCTACAAATCTCTTGACTTTTTCCTTTCAACAGAGAACAACTCATATCAATTCTTTATTCTCTTTCGAATCGTAATTTTTTTCATAATCCATGTTAGATGGAGTCCAATAACTAGATCTTTCATCCAACACTCAATTTCCCTTTGTAGGTTACTCCTGCAGACTGGCTTGGTTCTATGGTTCCACTTCTCACCAATGGCACCTGTAGTCCTTTGTCAGTAAATGCCATCTTCAAATAATTGGATACTTTTGGTTCATCACTTCTTCTCCAAGCCTGCTTGCTAAGCAGAGAGGAAGTAGAAAGGGAACAGTTGTGGAATAGATGGACCAGAGACTTCACTCTAGTTCAATCCTGTTCATTTACTGAATGACTTTTACTGTGAGTCTCAACAATAAAAAGGGATTCATAATATCAATATAAACATGTTCGTTATGAAAATTTAGTGAGTTGAAACTAAAAGGGGCCAAGCACAGCCCTTGGAACTGTATTTGGTACAAACCAAAGCTTTGAAATCTGTTTGCCCCTCCAAGTAAGTTTCAGGTTTGCAAAGAAGACAGACCTGCATCAAAATATTCAGGGAAGCTTTTAAATCTCAGTGCTTAAAGCCTCCCTGAATATCTGTTGAGCACAGTCTTAGATGTGCTTTTTGTATTCCCTAGGTGATTATCAAGAACAATAACATTTGAGAGTAACTACTCTTAGGGAAAAGTCCTGGGCTCCTGAACCCTGCTAAAAAGATTTCATAAACAAGCAATCTTTTTAATCAGAGTTGAATTGTTACAATGACAGTAAAGAACAGGTTCATCAAGATACCATTTCACTGGCCAAAGAGACATTATATACTTTCAAGTAGGGTGCATAAGTTCCTAAGGTGCCACCTTTCCTCTCCAACATAGAGATTAACACTGCACACAGATCGCTTTAATTCTGATTTTTCTCTGGCCTATTTTTCCTCTTTTTTCTCCTGTGCCCCTACCATTTTCTCCTTTTTCTTCTTTCATTTTATTTAAGGAATGTATAAAGTAAACATATCTATGACTTTTCAATATCTCCTTTTACAGTAAATCTGTGACCTCATTTACCATCTTCTCTCCAGTGCACATGAAAATGTACATAAAGTACATTTCTGTTGACTTTGGACCTGCACAACTCTTTCTGTTGAAGTCTATTTGTCATGGTCTTAAAGAAGTTTCTCAAACTCCCTGCTGTCTCCGGTACTGTAAGAAAACACAGACTCTCTAATTGGGTTCCTCTTTGACAAACCCTCTGTTTATCCACGTATTTCTGGTTCTAAAGAGGCTGAAGCATAGCGGAAGTGGAAGTGAATGGCAGGAAGTTACTCTTCAGAGGAAAACACAAGGCTCCTAAAGCTTCAAGTTTTCTACTCAGAGCTTCCACTCCTAGAGCTTCTTGTCTGAAGGCTTATACCACTGTCACCTAGAGCACTGCCTCTCTGCTAAGCAGCTGAGAGGAGGAGGATGTGATTGAACCTTGACATTTAGGGAGGACTTGGATCAGGAAAAGCAAATTCCAGAGGGAGGAAGGAAAGTGCTCATGAATAATTGGTAGGATTTTGTGTTTATCTACAAGAGACCACACACCCAGAGCCTAGCTAGCTATATTGGATATTCCTTGCATGAAATCAGTCTGGAATAAGAAAACAGAATTTTTCCTTCTATGATTGGGTAACATGATTGTAAATTAACTTATCCAGTAAAGCCCTCTTTTCTGTGAGAGGCCTCAAATATAAATCAAAGGCCATATATGGAAGTAAATTGGGAAGAGGACAATGGATTTATAGTCAGAGGAAATCTGTTTTAACTCTAGCAGTAATTAGCCATGTGTTCTTGAGCATGATATTTAAACTTTGAGTTTTCTCAAGAAAGAGGCAAAATGTTACTCCTGGGTTGATTTGATAATTATAGGAAATAATATGGAGACAGCTTGTAGACTGTAAAAGTACTATTTTCTCTATATAGGTTTAAAAATATAAAGAATTTGATTCATTTTTCCTAAGGGATAAGTCATTGTTTGTACTCTCTCCTGTATTCTTCCCCTCCTCTGAGATGGGGTGTTCCTTTCCTGGCATTAGGAAGGATCCCATCTTCTGAAGTCCCTTCTTCTAGTGAATCTGACATGCTAAAGTCACCAATAATTTTGTCTCTTTTTTTCTGGCCTTCTGTGTAGACTTTGTTAGTTTTTTAAAGTTAAAAAAGATCAGACTGAGGCCTGTGATTTCTCTAGATCTTTATTTCTAATTGGTGTGGAGAAAGGAAGAAGAATTCCTTGAATATTAGTGAAAAGGACCAAAAGCACAAAGGAAACAATCTAGTCAGTTACTGAATAGCACCGTATTCAGTGTAGATTTTGTTTTTTGAACAATGATATGTTTGAAATAACAGCTAATTCCACTACTGCAAGCACAGGAAGATATTAAACTACAAGTCAAGTTAATGATCAAAATAGATTATAGATTTGGGAACATCAAACTTATATTTGTAGCAGGTGGAAGAATGACCACAGAGCCACAGAGGAATTTAAGAGCTGAGAACCAGGTCATATATTTCAGGGACTGCAAGTGAAAGGCTGTGAGTTCAATTCAAGGTACCAATGAAGAAATAAACAAATAAATAAATAAATAAATAGTAAGGATGTTCAGAAAGAAGCAAAGGACCTCAATTATCATACCTAAATTAAGTATTTCAGAAGAAATTGTTGCCATCATCTTTCTCTCTCCTTACTGATTCCTTGGGTGCCAATGATTGGCATGTTTTAGGATTCAATAAGAATTTTTAATTAGTGGAACACTTAAAATGGCATTTTAAAGTTGATTGGCATTTTTCATAAATTGTTTTTAACTCAAAAACTCTCTTACCCACAGGTATCAAATGCGTGCATTTTATCCATGTGTTTTCACCATTATCAAGGATTTGGTTTCTGGAGAGGGGTCGATGTGGAGGTGTTATCACCCTAGGTGATTCTCAGATGGTGTAAGTGAAACAAATAGAGGTGCAGTAGTCACTGTGACATTTACAGCTCCTGTTGGCTTCCTGGACTGTCACAACTAATAGGACGGCTTAAAATTACAGAAATATGTTCCTTTACAGGTTATCTGCAGGGTGCTATTTCTTCCGAAGGCTTCAAAGAAAAGTCTTTCCTTCCTCTTTCTAGCTTGCAGAAGCTCTTGGCAGTTCCTGCTCTTCTTTGGCTGGTAGCTGGGTCATTTCAAAGTCTGAGTCTTGTCATCATAACACCTGCATCGGTCTTTCAGGGACTCCATGTTACTGGATTTGGGGCCCATTGTAATGTAGTCAATTACTTCTGCCAACACCCTTTCAAAACAAGGCAGCACTCTGAGGGCTGCACGGACATGAATCTTTTAACTTATTGTATAATGCACAGTACAGCCCTTTAGATGCCTTGTGTCCACAACATACTGATGATGTAATTTATGAACCTGTCTGTCTGTGTTGATCTCAACCTGATTAATTCTCATGACACTTCTTTCCACGGAGACTTCAGCTCCCACAAACACATCTGGCCATTGGGTCTTGCACTGGACTGAACCATACTCTGTGTATTTCAGACATTGCATAAAAAACATTCACTTTTTTTTTTCCTGAGTAGAATGTTTTTCTGGTTGCGTATCAGGAGAGTGAGTACTGAAGACAGGCAGAATTCTGAAATGTTTGTACCCTTTAGATGCCCTTAGAAGATGCGTATGATAATGCATGCAGGTGTGCCAGGGTCTTATACCGTGTTATAACTGCTGATTGTGAGATTCTGCCAAATTTTTATTCTATACATACCAAAACCAACCACAGATAATGTAAATCAAGTTCTGCTCTTTTAACTGCAACAAATTTTAATTTAAATAACAGATGGCTTCAAATAGATTTCTGAGATCAGATCTGCAAGAGTAATTAGAAGGAATAATCTGGTTAATACTGATAAGATTTTTGAAATGTAAATGGACTATTTTTAAACGAGAAGGAATTCATTTTTAAAACCTGACACCAGGTGAGATAATGGGTCTTGGAAACTTTTAGCAGTCCATAAATTTTAAAGAAAAATTATACGTAAAACATTTTTCATGACTTTGCATGGTTCTCTGAATAGGGAGGAAAACAGTGATTAAAATGTCTTTTTGATTCATCAATAACAAAAAGAAAAAATAGGGAAGGACATAGGCTCCCTCTCAGATTCAGTTTCTGCATGAGGATCATGAGTTCAAGGCCAGATTGGGCCTTGACAAAAAAGGGAAAAAATGGAAACAAGGCTATTATAAATAAGAGAAAGAGAGGTTGAAGGGAGGAGAGGAAAATTCCAGGGCAGAGTGGGGGTGTAAGATGTATCATTTACAGATAGAAATTCCCTCTAATGAATGTGATCATTATGTATATATGAAAAATGTACCAGTAAGCTTAATTAATTAAAAATCAACATTTTCCAAAGGACTGGGAATGTAACTCAGTAATAGAGGACTTCTACATCATGCGTGAGGCCCTGAGTTCAATTGCCAGTCGCGCACACAAACACACACACACACACACACACCAATGGGGGGATAGGCAGGTAATGACTGCTGTGGAGGAGAATGTTTAAGCAAAACGTGAAGTAGTATTAAAGTGAAAATCACATAAAACACAAGGAACTAAATATGTGCCACCTAACAGTGGCAGATAAAAATGGAGCTACAGGTCTGGAGAAAAATGCAGAACATTACAACCAAAGGCAGTGAGCTGTCTATACCACCGGTCCTGTGTTTGGCAGGAACACTAATAATGTAATTCAAATTCTCCATGTTTCCTCAGAAATATTCTATTGACACTTAAAATTCACCATGTCTGAAATGTAACATCTGATCTTCCTATAACTGTTTTTGCCCATTGTTACTTTGTTATTTTTCATGGTAGCAGCAGCTCATCCAAGCTTAATATCATAACAGATCTTGAAAAATTCCATTCTCACTTCCCAAAAATATATTGTTTCCTCTCACTATGCCTTTCTAGTTCTCTTGCCTGTTTCCCTTTTGTTTGTCCTCACTTGAGATCCATATTTAGATCTACTACACACTTTCAAGAAATCATTGTTTCTGGCTTCTTGTTCACTCCACTTGGATGCATCCAAAGGCATGAGTATGGTCATGTGACTAAGTCATGTGACTAACTGTTCATGTGACTAAGTCTATTTAATTTCTCCATAATGTTGCTTAGTTTTCATTTTCAGTTGTATGTGATAGCCTTCCCATATCCTATGTTTAAAGTATTCTTTCTTCCTGTCATTCTATGAATGAGAAACATATGTTACTGCTTCTATATTGATTCACATAATTTTCTCTGAAATAATTTTCTTCCTGTTCTTATGGTGGGGATTTTAGCAATCTTAAAGTGGTGAACAAATAGCTGTTCCTACAACTGGATAGCACTGAGCTACCATACTGTCACATGGCCAAAGCTGCCTATTTATGTGGCATTGATCTTCTATGTCACCAGAGGAAAGCCTGTTGTGGGTGCTCCTGAGAGGGAAGGACTTCCTTCCTGCTAAAACAGCTCAAGGAGCTCAGGGCACACACAGGATGTTACCTGCACCTTCTTGCTCCCAAGAAAGCTTCTTTGAGTTCCTGTGTTTTACTGTGTATAGCTTTCTAACTCTCCTCTGAATTCCACAGGTCCATATATATCCAAACAATCCTGTTCTGCTTGGTTGTTAGACTCAATTTTCATCAAGTATAACTTCTTAAGTGATATAAAAAATATATAAGTAGCAGAATCATAGATGAAGTTTGTAATTGTGATGTTTGTTCTTAGCCATGAAGAATTAGGATCTCACTGGAGGAATGAGTAAGACAATTATCCAACTTTAATGTATCTTCTTTTGTGTAGGAGTTATTAAATGGTTGGTATATTTCCATCCATTTTATTTGTTACTATTAACAATAAGGCTTTAATGCTATAAAGTAGAAGGTCATAGATGTCTATCAAATTTTCATTTTGATGTTTTCTTAGCAAGAAAACTCTGTTTGGAGTGGCAAGGCATTAAAAAAAAAATCCAGGTTTCCTGTAACAAGATATTACCATGCTTTTTAGTTTTACTTAGGTCATAGTTTGAGAAATGTAATGTCTTTCTGAATAAAAATCTCAATTTTTACAAAAGGAAAGCATTTGGCTTTTTTCCTCTTGTTTCTGCTTCAAACTCAGAGGTAATGCTTAGCAGAAATAGAGGGATCTTGAAACCAAGGGAGAAAACCTACATGCCCATCAACAGGTGAATAGATAAAGAAAATGTGACACTTACAGGCAGTGGAGTGATACTCCGCCCAGAAGAAGGGTAAACCTGAGTGTGTGTAGACAAATGGATGCACCTTGAGACCACAATGTTAAGTGAAATAAATGAGAAACAATCTTAAATAGCATAATTTTTCTTATAAGAGAAACCTAAAATAGATATTAAAAAGAAAAATGAAAGATAATAGGAAAGAGTAATAGATCTTTAAAAAAAAGCAGAAAGGGGGCCAAGAGATGGGGCAGAGGGGAGGGAAAGGGAATCAGAATAGAATTATGACTTATTATATAAATGTACCAACATCACATGATGAGTGTGGTCATGCATACGTTCTAAAATTTGTTCAAACAAGCACAGATTTAAAAAGCTGTAAGTCAAGACTAGTAGGGCTTAAAAGTGAAAAGGGGCTGCTCTGTGGTGATGCCCTGGGTCCAGTCATGAACTGTCTGTCTCTTACAGCCTGAGGCAAAAAACAGTGACAAAACACGGAGATTGATTTTGCCATCTTGCAATATGGGGCCAAGGGCAATGTTAATACTACCGTGCTGAGCATAAGCAACTTGCTTCCATAAACACCGCAGTGAGTCATGGGAAACTCTGGATTTGAAAGAATCTACTTCACAGATGGCTGGTTTTGTTGCAAGGTTTGTGGTCTTATCTAGTAACAAATTAGTTTATGTAAAATCAGATTCATTAATTGTTTTTGCAAACAGAAATTCTCTGGCTTCCTAACATAATAAGTTGTAGCTTCTTGGAGCCCTTTTGTTTTTCCTCCAAGGAATAACTTTTTTTAATGTTTTTAAATTTCAGGGAGTAATGTTAACATTCTCTCTGGTTCTATATGAGCTGTAACTATAAAACCATGACTCTTGTAAGCCAACCTAATAAAATTCAAACATCCAAAGGACCATGCATATTCAAAGTTGTCACATTTGAAGTCTGCATTCTCCCTTCTGTTTACTTCTTCCAATGAATAAACCATTTGAGAAAGGATTGTATAGTCAGCCCATGAACTGCACAATTAATGAGTTTGATGATTTCATTTATAAGTGAAAATAAAATAGCCAGCTGACTTATTTGCAGACTGGATTCCAAGCTGTTTTAAGAAGTTTTGACAATCAAATTATTAACAAGATAATGTACATTTATCACTCTTTGGCCTAATAAAAAGCATAATATACTTAGCCTCATCTCTCACACCCAGCTCTAAAGCCAGGTGGGGTGGGTAGTAGCACTACCTACCTTAGTCCCTTTGCACTGTTTCTTGAGGACTCTCAAGTTCCTTTTTCTCCCACTCCCCTCTTCTCCCTTCCCTGCAAACCCCTGACTTCCTTCTGTCTTCCTTGTCTTCTTTCTTTCCTTCTCCCTCTCACTTTTTCTAGATTCTCTTCCCTCCTTGCATTCCTAAAAATGTCATCCATGCCATCCTGGAAAGCTCATCCAAACTGCTTTGATGATTTCTTCTCAAATTTCCCCTCTTCCCTATTTGGGCTCTGTATCCAATACTCTTTTAAGAGTTTGGATACATTCTTGTCTGGTATTAAATTGGTTGATGTAATGTATTGCTTCTCCCACTGGCTTGCAGGCTCCCAAAGCATCTGACTCAAATGGGAGTAAAGATGAACATTGCCTTTATCTTTGCAGAAAAGGAAGCTAGGTCTTGAGAAGGTTGATTCAACATGCCTGAGTTTTCACAGATGGAAAGAGGTTCTTCTGATTCCAGGGTTTCTATTTCATCTTCCTTTGCCTTCCACATTGAAGTCAAGGTGAGTTGCATATCCAGCGTTAAATGTCAGCTGTCTCTTAAAGTTGGTTTTCAAGTCAGTAGCTGGGAATGGTGACATATGATTTTAGTTTTAGGAACCTGGGAGGCTGAAGCAGAATGATTGCTTGATCTCAAAAGGAAAGAGTGAAAGGCAAACATAGGGAGAAGGCCCCTTTAGGGGATGGAGACATCAAGTTTTAGTTTTAGTATTTTTGTTGTTGTTGTTTTGTTTTTGTGTTTTTTTGGATGAGAATTTTAGACCCTGATTTGTGGAATAAAAATGGTCACAAATACTTTGGGGAAAAATCTCTAATAATTAGTAAAGATGACTAAATCAATTTCTCACAATCTAGAAATTAGTAAAGATGAATATATCCATTTCTCAGAATCTAGAAATTCTATTCTCAGGCAAACACTCTAAAGAAATTAGTCACTGTAAGCACTAAAGAGACACATGGATGAGATATAAGGATGTTTATAGCTAAAGCAATTGTGGTCACAAGACACTGGATATGTACTAAGGGGAGGGAATAAAGAAAATATTGTGGTTTACTTAAAATTCAATATCCCACAGTGTAAATATAGACATATAACTCATGTCAGTGTGGAGGATCTCAGAAAATATGGTATTAAATGAATATAAGAAATTGCTGAATAATACATATGCGACAATTTATGTAAATAATTGAAAAATTGCATATAATACTTAGCACAACATACATTTTCAGAAAAGTATAAATATATGCATGGAGCAGGCATGATTAAATTCTAGAAAGTACTAGAGACAAGGAAAGAGTGAATGGCCAGGAGATAGATGTGATTAGGCAGGGGTAAAAGGCTCCGGAGCATTAATAAGTGTGAGCTTAAAGCTGTGTGATTGGTACATTCATGCTAGTCATACTATTTTTTTCTACCTTTTACTCTACATTGAGTGTTTTAGAATAGGGTTTAAAATTAATCTTAGAAATTGGGTACGCTGCTAGTTTGGATGGCCACTCCAAAGAGAAAATTTAAAGTATGCCCTGGACAATGTTGGAGGGAAGGAGAGAAGAATATGATCAATGAGGACTGTTTGGAAGGTAATGGTAGTTAGTTAGATTTATTCTTTTTAAAATGTTTTGATAAGACAATCTCTCTGATTTCACTGTAGTAATGTTTGCCTTATGCCTGGTTGTGGACTGAAATGACTACCGTAGCATAATATGGCCAGAGGAATATAAGGATATGCAACAAGACCCATAAAGCTAAAGAGCCATGTACAGAATGACCACTTGGAAACTGCGCATTCTGCAGGAAAATATCCAAATACTTTCTGGGTCATTCTTTTGTGACTATTGCTGGTCTCCCATGGAGTGTGCTGCCCAGGAAATGCCAAGCGCAAGGACAATGATTCATGTTTTGTGATTTTTTTTTGTTTTGTTCATAAGTTGTGGAGTTGCAAAGGGTATTGTGAGCACCTCAAGGTGGAAGGCATTTCGGAGCACACCTGGAAGGC
Source organism: Hydrochoerus hydrochaeris (assembly GCA_004027455.1). NCBI lineage: Eukaryota > Metazoa > Chordata > Mammalia > Rodentia > Hydrochaeridae > Hydrochoerus > Hydrochoerus hydrochaeris. The sequence continues at coordinate 23,182 of PVLA01002544.1, read as the reverse complement.
ATTTTGGAGCACATCAGCTTTCAGCCTCCGGTTCACTCCTGGAGATAACTGAATGCTATGAAGTACAGCTCTCAAGGTCACAAAGGGATTTAGGGGAAAGGGGGATAGAGGCAGCACCTGGCGTGCTTCCCCCACTTCACTGCTTAGGATGACGGGCCGGTAGTGACAGGTAATCTGGAATCGGGACTCTGTACTCCATCAGTAAGCAACACTCGGGTCTTCCAATGGTAGATACTTTACTGAAGTGTTACAAGGTAGAAGGATCTCCTAGGGATCTGCTCAAGACAAATGTGAAAAAATGTCCAGAAAATGATTTGTAAGTAACTGTTAGCATTACTTGTAGTAATAAAAAGACTGAAAACAAATATCTGTCAACTGGTGAATGGTTCACAAAGTCTGGTTTGCCTGTGGGATGGGATATGCGTTAGCAATGTTCCTGATATTGCAAATTCCTGATGGTACAACACAGATTGCTACAGACTGTGACAGAGTCAAACCTCTAAATTACATAGAGAGAAGAGCCAAATATAAATGGCACATACTATAATCTATATGAAATATGCAGCATGTAGAGAAGGAAATTAGAGTAGTGTTTGCCTGGAACTGGGAGTATGAATAGGAGTGACTGCATGTTGTCCTGCATATTCTTTCTGCAGTGATGGAATTGTTCTAATGCTAGGCTTTTGTGATAACTGTGCCGTTTCATAATTTCCTAAAAGTCATTCAATTCTGTATTCAAATTGGTAAATTTGTGCTCTGCGAATTATACCTCAATAAGTTATTTGAAAAAAAATAATGAAGGGTTTGTCATTAAAAGACAAAATCACTCCCTTCCATCCCTTTATTAAGGAAGTGTCTCTTGCTTAATACTTCTGTGCTGCAGACATACAGTATCACACACAGTGTACTGCAGTATAAGCAAATCTTTTTTTTTTTTCTTTAGTTTTGAGCTCTTAATCAATAGTGGACACTATTGTGCCTTTTCCGTCTTCATCAGAAGCCTATGAGATAGGCATTATTGTTAACCATATTTTAATAGTGAGGAAGTTGAGAAAGACATCCAAATTAAACAAAGCTGGGGAGAGGCTTGGACTTTGGATATCTGAGACTCTCAGCTACCAAGGAGCAATGTTTGTCAGATGAAGGAAAAATGAGTTCTTGCAGACATCTTCCTGAGCTGGCTCTGCAATAGGCAGCAGGTAGTTAGATGAAGAGCTCTTTTTGTTATAATTTTTGATATATTGGGAAAATATTGCTTTTACTATTTCCTGTAATCTGTTTCTCAAGTGCTATGATAATTTATGGGTATAAATATTCCCAGTGTTTTTGGATTGAGTTATTAAAGAATAAGCAAACCATTGCCTGTTGGCCACAAGCCATGAGCTTTATCATCAAAAGCATCCATTCTCTCTCCTTAACACGTCTTTAATTTACTGTGGCAAGTTTATGCAGTAGATTTTATTAATGGAATTTTTTTCAAAAAGAGAATGCCAGTGTGTATTGTCATAGTTTCTTTTTATCCTTGATTTTTTTTTCTTTTTAATTTACCTGGTAAAAAAATGAAATAAAATAAAATAAAACTAAGATGAAATGTCAGCCAGAGTTCAAAACTATTTTTAAACAACGACTTTGATGGTGCAGAGTGGGAAAAAGCAAAGTCCTGGAATTATATTTGGGAACTTAGGTTAGAATCTGGTTTCTACACAGCGGTTAAAAGACAATACGACTATGTGCCTTGCAGTGCTACTGGGAATAATAAAGGCATATGAATGTAGAAGGTAGGTGCTAAATCAAAGTCTGGTTACAGGTTATAATTACTTTATATTTTATTTGTTAGTCAGCCCACATTTTTATATATTTTGTTCTCTATTGGGTCCTGGGGAGAGAATGACATAGAGGACTGGGTGAAAATTTGTCTGTAAATGTTTGTATTCTAAGGAAGAAGACAAGTGAGACTTGAATAAGGAGCAGTTTATTAAAGAAAAATTACCGGTTTGCTCAGAAACAATTACAATTGTCTTAGTCTCTTGGCTGGGACAAAATACCTGGCATCTGTGACTTAGAGGAAAGTGTGGCTCACAGGTTTTAGGGTCCTTCGGTCCCTAGTTGGCTGGCCCCATGCTGGGAAGATCTGGCAGAGGATGCTGTGCAAATCATGGCGGCCCAGAAGCAGGGCGTGAAGGGAGGGGTGGGGGGAGGTGTGCCCTTCAGGTGACCTTGTCTCTAACCAGCCCTAGCTCCTAACAGCGCACTGAGCTGTTGCACTCTATGGTGGATGAATCCCCTGATGAGTGTGTCACCCCCATGATTCAGTCACTTTCCAATAGCCCTACCTCTGGGAGCTCGGGGTACAATCATGATCTAAACCGTAACAAAGGCAATGAGAAAAATTGAAAAGTTATGTTTTTGGGAGCTCGGGGGACATCCATTTAAATAACATGATCAGGGAAGTTCTCTCTGAGGTGATAATATACAAACAGAAAGCAGAGGACTGAGGAGGAAGCAACTATGAAAGAAGTCAGGGGAAAGAACATTTCAGGATGAAGGAAGAGCATATGCAAAGGTCCTGAGCAGGCAGAATTTGGTATGTTAAGGAGCTCAAAGGAAATAATTGAGATTGCACCGGTGTTAGGAAATGCTTGCTGAACCATTTAAAAACCTGGAATTTTATTCTAAATAAAACAGAATGACTTAATGAATATGGTGAGAATATATGTAATAAAAGGTTCTTTTGAATTGGAAGGAAATAGAGAAGAAATAAAGAGGACAGGTTGCTTTGATAGGAAACATAAGAAGGAATGGGAAATTTTACCAATGCAGTATGTTACAGGAAACAACCAAAAAAGCTCTTTAAATTGTCTTGGATGAAGACACAGTAGAGCTTGCTAAAGGAGAATGGAAAGAGAAATGGCAGACACCGTGTCCCTGTGGCTGGGTTCTGATGGGACACAGGCCTGATGGTGGCACTGAGAGCTCTCCTTCGGTCATATCATATTTGGGGCGTCTTTCAGAGGTCCCCGTGGAAGTGATGAGTGCTTGGAGTACAGAGATTTCTGAGCTGGAGATAAAAATCAAGAATTATGACTGTAAAGCAATAGTAAAGATAAATGTCTAGAGACAAATGGCAAGGGAACTTATACTCTCCTAACAATAAATAATCATAATCCTTGCATCCATCACCCTACAATACACCGTATTAACTCAGAGTATCATTATGTTTGATAGCAACAGAAGAGTTACTATAAATTCTCGATGCTTTTCTAAATGTTGTATTTCAGGGTCGGAGGTAATCAGACTTGGATGTCACATAAGAGTCTATCTTTCTTTAAGTAAATTGCCCTGAAAACTTTTAAAATATTTAAGATCCTTGAAATCACTTGGTTTGGACTTTCTTGTGGGTAACTCTATTAAACTACAGGGTGTTTATTTTATTATGAATTTTGTACATGCAGGTGCTCTTAACATCTCTTTTACTGTGGATTGAGGAGCTACTTTGTGTAGTGCATTGTTACAAGTACTGGCGAGGCAAAGATCATCTTTTCTTAGAGAACGAGTTTAACTGAGAACAGACACAGATATGAACAAGTAATAGTTATGAAACGTGGCACTTGCCATTTTCCAGGGTAATATTAAAGAAAAGAGACAAACTTCTAAAGGTTAGAAGAAAATTCATGAAAAGTCTGATATTTAAGTTGACTTAGGAAGGTGAACAGAGACTGCTCAGAAATCAAGTTAGGGGAGGATATTCCATGAAGGAGATAAATGTGAATTTGAGACATGAAATTAGCATGAGAAATCTCATGTAGCTAAATTCAGTGATGAGGGTAGCTCTTAGAAAAGATTCTGGCACCTATTAAGCAATAAGTATCTATGGAATGAATGAATGAATGAATGAATGAATGAATTTCAATAATTTGAATATTGTTTATTCAATACAACTTACAATCAAAGGAAATATGCTCCTTAGTTACAGATTTTATGTCATCAGCATGATGCACTATATATATTTATATATAGATATATATAATTATGTATGAAATTTTGAGACAGTATCAGGAGATGTTTGCTTGTGCATTTGGAAAGAGAATTGGAGAGTGGGGAGAGGGAAAGGGAGGGAAAACGACTTGCTCTAAGTCGATGCAGGATATAAGCTGTGTAAAATAAACCATGAAATACTGTCCCCAGGCAAGGCCAAGAGTCCCTCCATAATGGATTTAGCCTGAGAATCGAGAAACAGCCAAAAACTGACATCAAGTTTGGTGGCAGGAAGTCAAAATTAGAGAATCTATCAGCTACAGAGGAAGAAGATTAAGAATCTTACAAATCAACCAGAGCTGATTATTAGGAGCTGGGAAACAGAGAAGTCAATAAAAGAATTCCCACAGAAACAAACCAGGAGGAAATCCAATTTAATTGAAGTGTCTGATTTCTGTCTGGCTTTAAAGGGATAGGTCTTAGCTTTTTTGAACGAGCCATTTTGTATCATAAACGTGCCAGTGAGTCTTGCGTAAATGATAAGCTAGGCATGGCTAAGAAAAGAGTGAGCTTTTTCAAAGAGCAACAAATGAAATTGATAGGTAAAGACACTGCTGAGGCTGGGGCTGACAGATTCATTTAAAACTCATTTGCAAATGGTAATAATTCACTTGGGACAGGAGTGACCAAATTCAATGACAATGTTGATTATATTTGAAGAGGAAGATATAAAACTCGTTATTCTTTCAGGACATCCCATTTGTGTTGAAATCTATTCATGTGGAAAGCATTATCATCAGACTTCAGTTAAATCTGTCCAAGATTAAATGTGAAATTATTCCTTATTTGCTCTCTGAGAGAATTAATACATAAAGCTTTTCTTAACCTTGTAAACTGGCAAAATGGATGTCACCCCCCAATTATCTAGTTGATTTCTGTATTAAAGTGTGTAGGGCAACTGTTTACTTCCTGGAATTCATACAAGCAGAAGTCTGTAGCCACGAATCTTGTTACCTTTGATTCCACTGTGTTTTCTTATGGTCAGTGCTTCAAAGGAAAACTGCCCAGCAGCCTTCTTGAGATTTACGATTTATTTGAATTCACAGACTTATCCATGACGATCAGTTTATACACTGCTATAATTGTCCATTTTTAAGAAAATGTTTCTCACTCCTTAGCTTTATGTGAATCAAAGAGGTCATGATGTTTCTGTAGCAGTTATACTAGTTTCCAAATAGGGGATCTTAGATATTCCTGAGTGCCTAATGGATGATTTGTGAAATGTTAGCATCAGTCCTCATATACTTGCAAATACGAGTCTAGTCATAGAGCTTTGCTTTAGATTATGTAGTGGAATTGTGTACTTCTAAAGAATTGCTTCCCAGTAAAAAAGAAAATCTTGCAAAGATGATAGTCGGGATTGCCAAGACCATACTTGGGGAGGCCTTGAACTTATTTCTCTATCTATAGACATTCTATCTAGCTGACCTGAAAATATGTGGAACTGAAACTTTTTAGGTTGTATTGGTATCATTTTCCCTATGAATTTTAGTCATTTTGCTAGTACTTCCTCATTATAATTATTGCAGTTTGTCACAGCCCATACCTTTTGCATCTGTGTGGGTTTCTTCTATTTGGAGGCTTCCTTGCCAGCCTTGAAAACTCTTACCCTTTCCTTTCGGTTCAGATTAGGTCACATCTGCTTTGGGGAACTTTCTTGTAAACCTTCAGGACTATTATAAAGAGAATTAAACATTTCTTCTTCTACGTTCCATAACACCATATCAGACACCTTGTTTAAAGGGCTCATTAGGTTATTTTGGGGCTATGTTTTGGAAAGTTTTTCTTCCTCTTTGAACTACAGTTCAGAGAACTTTTTTTCCCCTTGCATACTGATGCCTAAAAGAAGCTCTGTTACGTAATAGGCATTTCTTAAATATCAGTTACATTTAATCTATTGGAAAGACAATCATAGGTGACTCTTTAAACCTTGACTTATTTTTTTTAATCAATTTTGAAACATAGTATCACTAGCAGTTCAGGCTGGCCTTGAGCTCACTGTGTAGCCCCGACTAGCCTCGAACTGACAGCAATTTTCCTGTGTAAACCTACAGAGTGCTGTACCTCCATGCCTGGAAATGAATTGACTTTCTTATGCATTTATGTCTTGCCTACCAATGTAATTATAAATTGTGTAAGTATAGAAACTGTATTTGCCATTTCTCCATTTCCTCGTGGGAGTAGATCATCAAGCTTTTTATATTATAGGGAATCAAATACTGTATATTGATTATTAGTCTTTTTTATCAGGCAGCATGACCTCATATAAAACATGGCAGTGCTTGTGTAGCTTGTTTTATATAAGTTGAACATTTTCTGAAATTATCCGGATGGTAAGCCCATCTTCCACTTGTATGGGGCTGAGGCCACCTTGTATGTAGTTGTGATAATTTAAGTATAAAGGAAAGCAAAGATAATTTGGTTCTCAGGAGACGCCTTCTCCTGATGTGACCATAATCCTCTCATACATAATACAGTAGCTGATGAAAGTTGTCAACACTTCATCAACTCAAGTCCAAAAGTCATTGCAGATTCTTTCCAGATCTCAATTATACCACTAGTTCCCTTCAATTCAACTTGCATTAGGTGTGTTATACATTGTGTAAACTGCTAAGTGCTAGGATAATGGATACACTTCAAAGATAAGCAGACTATAGTCCTGTTCATTCTTGGCTCGTTTCCTTATTATTTAAGTGATTTACGACAAATTACTTAACTTCTTCAACCTCAGACTTTTAGTCTGTGAAGTCTATGAAAAGGAAGCTCTGAATCTCTCCCTCATGGGACTGGTGCTGTGTTTGGCTTCCGCTTGGATCTGCACAAGCATTCCCTTGCTGATTTGTCTAAAGAAACACCCTTTCCAGCATCCTTCACCGTCTTCAGAAAAAGGAAGCACGAGGTGTGTCCTATGAAGGGGATAACTTACCACAAAGAAACGGAAGGACCAGGGGCTGTTGTCCAGATTGCCTTGCTTCATAGCATTATTATGTGTGTCAGGGCTCTATTATAATTCAGTCTCAATTACAGTAACTGTTGTGTGTAACAAGCAAGCCAAAGGTTGGCAAGGAGGCTGCGCGCAGGCCTGGATTTAACCGCGGTAATGGCTTCCTGTGGTCACCTCACCTCCCCATTACTGCCGCTCTCTGATTTAGTGGGAGCTCCCCCGCCCCCACGATGGAGTGGCCTTGCCGTCCCTTGCTTGGCTCAAGTGCCCGATGAGGTGTGCTTTCTGACTGAGCATGGCAAAGTCTTTTTTTTTTTTTTTAACAGGAGTCAAACGCATGAGCATGCTCTTGTCAGGCAGGCGCTTATGCCACTGTGCTGTATCCTCCCTCAGCCCTTGTTTTTTGTGTCTCACGTAGAGTGAGAGAAGACAGTGTTCCCCCTTCCTCCCTTTGCCTTCCTCCCTCTCTTCTTTCTTTTATTCTTTTATCTTTTTATTCGTTCTTTCTTTCATTCCCTTTCTCTTTCTTCCTGTCTTCTTTTGTAGTGACTTCTTTCGAACATTTTTGTATTAAAATACAATAATAACTATCTTTTATCTTCTCAAAAAACTGTCTTGCCATGTACTTTATGATATGTTAAATAATGAGACATGAAAGTTTTATCTTTTCTTCTTTCCTTCCATTTCATTCTTCTTCATTTCCTCCCTCCTTTCTTCCCCTTTTCTTCTTGCTCATGCTCTTCCCCTTTTATTCTTCTCTCCTGCATCCCCCTCTTGCTCCTCTTTCTCTTCCTCCTCCTCCTCTATTTTGCCCTGTGGTGTTGCTCACCTCACAATGAATCCCCTTGTCCAGGGTCCTCTGGGAACTCTCTGCAGTTGAACATTTTATTTCCACTGCTTCTGTCTTGTAGCACACTCAGCAATCCTCTCTGTTACAGATATTTCTATCCATCCAATATTTGTAGATTCTTATCATCGCTCTAGGTTGTCACTTAGCCAAGTAAGAGGTATTTATCTCCTTTAATGTGGCTTCATAAATCAAACCTTTCTATTTCCTACTCATTTTTAAAAATCATTTCCTAAATGGTTTTCAATCTGTCTGTGCCTTGCTGAAACAGAAGTGCCTGAAACAGAATGTAGGAATTCAAGGATGCAACCTTGCTGGCCATATTTTGCCATTTCTTTTTTTCCTGAACAGACATTTTATAACAAATAAGTATAGTGTGGTTCTTTTTCTTGCCAATTTGTTGCTTTGTAAATTTATGAATACTTACCCACTGAGGTCCTTTGAAGTTGATGAAAAATGCATGAAAAAAATGTTGAAGAATGCAAGTCAGATTCACCATTAGTTGAGGCATTAATATTTGTACTCCTTATGACTAACTTTTCTCCTATCTAACATGTAATTAATAATGCCAAAACCAACAGGGCCTAGACCAGAGTTAGGCAGATGGAGTGCATAGGGTACCTTGGAAAAGGTCCCTGCCTACATTTCCCAAGCCAGAGGTCTCCCTAAAATAATATGATGATATGAGCGTTCTCTGAAAATGTGAAGACAGGGACAAATGAAAGCTCTTGTCATTACTGTTCTTCACCAGTTAAGGCTACACGACCTGAAACTCACCCGTGTCTGAGCCTTCTGTGTCCTCTGCTAACTGGCTGCAGTGTCCCAGGGGCTCAGTCTGCCTCCCTTCATACCCTGCAGTGACACAGACTTTCGTATTTGTCTGTCCTGCCACTGAAGTTTAGTCATTTAGCTTTGCCATGCACTCAGAACTCTGCTTGTCTGCTCTCTTGCACATAACACGTTTAGCAGACGAAATGTTTGGTGGTGTTCACCAGAAAGCACTGCTTTAGCGTGTAATCCATTTCAGACAACAGATTTACCCCTTCGTTAAGCTTCTCTGAAGCCATAGTATGTTTCACTCCATGTGTTGTGATGCACATTTCAGACAACTCACTTTTTCAACCATGAAGTAAAGTTCGAGAAATACTTTTTTGTACTATAATCAAAATGCTTTTTTTTATTTGTAATCAAAAACATACACAAAAACAGAAACATACCTGGAAAGAGGGTTTCATAAAATGATCCTTTTTTTTTCCTTGTGAAACTCTTGCCTATTCTACTCTACACCATTATATTCGGTACTGACCATAAATCCATTAAGTTGATTTAGCTCCCCACTAGTAAGATACAGCTGATTTTGGAAATAAAGACATTGTAAAGGGTTACATTTTAGTGGAAGCCCATCCAACTACTGTGGGAAAGATACTTAACTGTGATTCTGTGTGCACGTGTATGTGTAAGTCTGTGCCCGCGTAGGGTGACCAGTAGGCAGGACAGATGGATTGTTGATGAATAGAAGGACATTCTCCTTGGTAGTGAGAGTGCTGTCTCATGTACTTTAAAATTTAATGTGCCACCAGATAAGTCAAAGATCAGGGGAATTAATGCAGCCAGATGAAATGGGCTTAACCATATGTAACAAGAAAACATCAAGGACGAGACTCCAGACACTCCAGACACTCAGGGAGGCAGTGGCATTAGAAAACTCTTGGAGCAGACACAAAAATCTTGGTAATATAGAGGCAAGTACAGGTTATGGGTTTAAAGATAAGGAGAAAAAAAGTTTTAAGAATCAGGTCACATTCATAGCAGGGTTTTGGGCAAGTTTGACTTGGTGCTATATCCTGTGTCGGTTGGTTTGTTCCTCCTTCAGTCCCTTCTGATTGTGCATGTGATGTATCCAAGTACCTGCCATTGTAGTGATTAGAGATGGGGACAAAATCAGACTGAACAAGGAGCACCTGGTAGACCTTGGGAAGCAGGCATGCCTTGGTTCCCTTTACATTCTTTGACAGTTCTTTCTTGTTGCCTGTGAATTGAACAGGCCTTGACTATTCCATAAGAATTTATATTTTCTTGAATGCATTTTAATATATTTTCCTGACTTATTTCATGAGTTTTTCTTCAAACTGTCCTGATATGTCATCTGCTTAGAGTTGGAACTTGTACTTTGCAGATGTGAACAGTGACTATCAATTTAGTAAAATCCCAGAGTTCTTTCTTTCTTTTTTAACCCAAGAGAGAATATACTGAGTTTTTTCTGCAGCTTGTTTATGGCTTAACTATGATTCCTTTGTAAACAGCTTTTGATTAAATGACTCTTCATGTTTCTGATGTCCATGAAAAAGAAAAACTCAAGAGGATTTTTACTAACCTTGTAGAATTATAGGATTAAACTCATGGAGAGAAAATAAGCTTTTCTGTATTCTCAGGGTCTTTAACAAATGAATCCCAAGTTCACATGTAAACTTGCAGGTACTAAGATAAACTACAAAAGCAATAGTTCTGTAGAAAGGAAGGGAAAAAATAAGTAATGTGTGATTCTTTTTCATTATTTGGTGCTACAATTGTGACAAAGTACTTATACACGTGACACATTAAATCTCCAAAAGTATGAAAGTAAAAAACTGATAAAATAAATTAAAAATGACCTTTTTTTCAAATCCCATTTCAAATGTTCAAAATCAGGAGCTTACGTGAATAGTGACTCTAAGATACCTTTTCTAAACAGAATAGAACTGGAGAGGCTGATCTCTACCCTGGGTAGCAAGAAATTAATTATGAAGATTACTCTGACTCACACTGGTGCTGGGAACTTCTAATTATCCCAGGTAATCTAGGCAAGGGTAATACATAATTGAAATTCAATAATAACACAAAAGCCTTACTTTACTCGTGGATTTCAACTTCCTTCCTTAGGAAACCTTTACATAAGCCAATGAGACAAGTTAAGTTGCCTGTGTATCACTTTATCTGTCTTGCTTGCATGCCTCCCTTTTTGGCAAAGCTGTCTCCAAAAAGTGATCTAGATAAAATGTGAAAGGAGCTCTAATGCTTATAAGTTGAAAAATATTTGGATTTATTTTCATACCAGTGGTGATAAGATCACTTGGGAGCTTCAGGAAGACTTCAGGTTTTTTCTTCTTCATGCAAGTAGAAGGAATCAGTCTTCAGGAAAAAAACCTTGACCAGGGAGGCTGCTGGAAAGCTACATGTGACAGTCCTGGTGAATGAGAGAAGCGAGTGCTATGTGAAGCTAGGCAGCTACCAAGGTGCTTACAAATCCCCTCGGAGCTCAGGGCATCTACCATGAGAGTAACTTAGTATTTTCAGAGAAGTTTGTTGATATGGAGATGGCTCAAAAAATCCCATCTTCTCTTATGCACACTACTTGAGCTGTTTGAAAGGCTTTAGCTTGAGGGTGGAATGCTGTGAGCTACAAAAGGCATGGAAGAATAATGTATAAGTGGCAGTCAAAGACAGTTCTTACCACAGAACTCCAAAATGTTCCAGCAAAGCCAAAATCACTGAAACCATGGCATAAATTCTCAACATGACTTCTGAATGGTAAATGGTCAAAAGCTCCTTTGGGTGCTGAAGTTCTGGTGGCAGATACGCACACTTGCTTCCTGTAATTTATTAGCTACATTTTGACACCTTATAGTAGAATTTAATATCCCTTTACCTGCTAGGGTGTTGGAAGTATATAATCATTAAAAAAAATACTTGGTTGACATGAATACATATTTGGCCACTTGCTTTCCTCCTTGAGCTGTTGATTTTTCCCCCCAAAGTGCAAGAGAAACGTGATTACAAGTGATTTTGGGATACTCAATAGCTAATATATTTCTGTGACTTTGTACTAACTAATCAAAATGATTTATATGTTCATTAATCAAAATGTGTTGATTAATTTCATGTAAAAAACTTAAGTGTTTAAAATTATGAAAAGGGGAATGGTTGGCATGTGAGATGAAAGTTTAATCAAATCCAGAGATATTGTAAAAATAATTTGAAATTCTCGATTCCCTAATGAGATACTAAATTTTCCTTTTCTTCATAACAAACATTTTTGTCCTGTAAGAATTCTGGACCATTCGCTCCCTATATCTTGAATGTCTACTCAAGAAGTATGAATCCAAAAGAAGCACATGAACAAATGTTACCTGTGAGAATACCATGGAAGATTGTTGGGGTACTCAAGAAGTGGGTCATGTAAACCATGACCTGGTTGGTTGCATCACAGATCCTTACTTACTTCCATGAAGTTTGCTTAATTATTTAGGAGGCAGATATATTAATGTTGGGAAAATTATTGAAAGAAAATATTTCTAGAAACTCAATAAGTAAACACTTAGTAGAAAGCAGCAGAAAAAGCACAACTTTGCAAATGAGCAATGCCATTAGAATGTTCTGGATTGACTCAGAATCACTGGTTGCAGTTCATCCAGCTGTGCTGTGTTAAGCTTCTGTGCTTGCCACCAAAGTGGCTCTTACCGCACCTTCCTTTTCATTGTGCATTGCTTCGAGTTCCCTGGTCTTATTTTTCCTACAGAAATGTAATGAGCAGAACTTTTCATATGAAGGTGTTATTCATTAATGTTTTCTGCCTTCTTAATCACTATGGGCACTTGGAATGCTTACAGTGAGAAATTAAATATTTACTGGTGAGATTCTAGGCATAGTGATTCTCAAAGTATTTGTAGCTGGCTTAAATTTTCCTTATACTCTACATACAACATGCCATTGGCGTCTTGTTTCTTTGTTTTTTTCCCTTTTCATACCTCTTTCATTAACTGCAATATTTTCTGATATTTACTGATAATGTACTCCAAGAACATGGGTAAGTATGACTTCAGAAAAGTAAGATACGACTCCTCCCCACAGTGACTCATGGTGCTATAGAGAAGATATTATGTCACCCAGTTTATTAATCTTGAAAGGGTGGTAGTTGATATTAGAACAAAATATAAACAAGAAAGGTCAAGTGACTGCTTGGAGGGGAGCCTTGTGAAAGATTCCCTCCAACTGGGATATTTAAATTGATTCTTAAGAGAGGAATAAGCCTTCTCAGGAGGAAAGGAAGGTGTTGGACCTGACCTATGGGTTACAGCAGCAGCACTTCCTGACTGGTTGCTTGAGTGTGTGAGGACAGGCAGTCAGGAGATGGGGTCTGAGAGCTCCTTTAAAAGCTGTCAGAAGCCAGCTTTCCATGATGTGCTATGATTCTGTGATTTTATTCCATAGTCAGCAAGATACTCCTCCAAACTGCAGTGTGGGGATGGCATGCTCCTGTCACTCCGAGAAGAAACGTATGTGGAGAGTAAAACACTGGAAATAGAGGCTTTCTACAGGTTCAGAGTCAGGGTTTAAATGTGTGCCACTGGCCAAGGACACCATAAGATTCCTAGTACACTTTGGAAGCAACACTCATCTAATTATAATGATGGCTACAAGGATGTTTATACAGTATGATGTATTTTGTATTATCTGGTTGCTTGACAGATGTTCCAGTATTTTAACTCAATGATGGCAGATAGATACTGTAGTTGTAGTTTATGGAAAATGTAACTAAAGCTAAGAGGTGATGTCTCTTAAAGCGGGTTAGCCAGTGTAGTATTGAACTAAAATGTATGTTAGGAATTTTCACTGGGGTGTACTGCCATGCAAGCAAAGGGACATTCACAGGATCACTGAAGACCATGGCGGTGGCAGAAGCAGACCACAATGTTTTAACACCAAGAAGTAAGGGGGAAAATACAGGGACAATTTGCCCTCTAATAAATGGAATCTGGAAGCTATAGAATCAGAGTCCCAAAGATGCTGCTCTTTATGTTTTTCTAAATAGTTCTACGAGGCAATGAAGAAGGCAGCTGTGTAACATGCAGTCCGCTTCCAGGGTGGGCAAACAGAGTGCCCTGGCTTTTCTAGCCCTTCTTTTCCCAACATTGCCAAGACTGGTTAGTGAACATGTTTCACTGCAGAAATTCACATCTTGCTGTTGAGACTCATATAATCAGCAACCAAATACCCAGGTCCGTGCTGATCCTCTTCCTTGACTTCATTTGAAAAACACATAAAATTAAAAATCATTCTTTAGTCTGCCACAACCACAGGACACCTGAGCTGCCACTTAGCAGAGCACAGAGTGTAGGCAGAGTTATAAGACAGTCTTCTGATGCCAGTGTTTTGTAGAATGCCTATTTAATGTGAGCAGGATTTGGGAATATGATAGGCTGTCACTACCATAATTGGGGTACTATCTGTGATGGAAGTGGTTTTGTAGATGTAATTGAGGTGACTAATCAGTTGACTGAGTTACTCAAAATACAGACTACCCTGGATGAATCTGATCTAATGAGCTACAAACCCGAAAAGTGGTCAAAGAGGTTTGAAACATGGAAGAGACTTTCCCACTAGCATTGAAGGAACAGCTGTCTATGCTGTGGGGAAGACAGGGCACTCAGAACAACCTCTCAGAAGTAGAAGTGGCCTCTGACCAGTAGCTAATATGTAAGAGACCTTAGTCATGTAACAGTGACATAGGAGGATCCAGAATTTCAACCTTTACTTCGATGCAAGCCTGAGAAGTGGACTCAACTCGCCTATCTCAGGATCTTCATCTGCAGGATTTCATGTGTAAAATAGTAACTGTATATTGTTCTAACTCATTCATTCTGTGATGATTTGCAATGAAGCATTTACTACACAATAATGTAGTCATGCACTGAGTAATGATGTGGAGTCATTGGTGAACCTCATACAATGGTAATCCCATAGAACTATGATGGAGATGAAATCTTCCCAACTCCTAGTGATGTTACAGGCATCTTAACGTTATTTTTGCAGTATGTAAATAAACCTTCATTCACTGCCAGTCATATAAAAGTGTAGCACATAAAATTATTGTATAGTACATAAATGCAAAATTATAATAGATGACTGTTACTGATATTTGTATTTACTATGCTATGCTTTTTATCATTATATTATGGAATATTTCTTCTTCTTTTCTCTTTCTTTCTTTCTTTCTTTCTTTCTTCCTTTCTTTCTTTCTTTTTCTTCTTTGAGATGGGGTCTCACTCTGCAGCTCAGGCTGGCCTTGAACTCCCGTTGATCCTCCTGCCTCAGCCTTCTGAGTGATGCAATTGCAGGCATGCAGCACGATGCCTTGCTTTGTTCTACTTCTAAGAAAGATAGTTTACTGGAAAACAGTGTACTATATTCTGCCATCAGTAGACTCATACTTACACATCTTTTGATTACTATATATCCTGATTGTACCAAGTGGTCACAGTAAAGCTGAATTTCTTGTGTGACCTATAGCATCTGTATTTCTGAGAGTACATTCATTCTATGAAGATCACACAATGAGAGAATTGCCCAGTGTCACATTTCTCAGAATATGTCTCATCATTAAGTGATGCATGACTGCCAGTGTTCAGAGAGGTATCTTTTCTTTGTTGTCAAACTAGCAGATCATGTTTGATTTGTTTTGATGAGCCTAAGGAGTTTTAGTCTGCTTAAAGATTGCAGTATAGTAATTCTAATACAGCACGCCCTCGGTTATTCATGAAACTCACTTTTAATACTGAAACCACTCTATGTTACCCAGTGAGTTGCGTTTCCAATGACTGATGTTACTATTTCTTTGCAGTATGGATTTCTAAGGGAATAAAACATACACCTTACTATCATTCAAAATTTGATTCTAGCATGATGTTGTATGGTTATTATATTTGAAATATTCCTGTTGAAAACCAAGGTTGTAAGTGATTAGCTCAGAATTATTAGTGATTATGCCACAACTTATCAATAGCATAAATAATTATCAGGGGATTATATTCTACTTTTCATATTTTATATTTCTTGAATGCAATAAAAGAATACATAATTTGTATCCAATATTATGGTAGGGAAGTGTAGCATGTCAGCTGTAATGAAGATCAATTTGTTGGAAGACATAATAGAACAATAGTGGGGAATATATATATCTCACTAGCCAGGGTTAAAATCTGTAGAAATTGCCTTGGGGTTTAACAATTCCATTAATAATCCTGTTTCAATTATTTGAATCTTACATGAGTTCATAATAAATAAATTGTATATCAGAAAAATTTGTAACTTTTATTACTTTTATAATATTGTTTTAGATAAGAATTAACCCCCCACTCCAGAGTACTGAGCAAAGCTCCATGTGGCTGCCGTTTTGTTTTTTATTAGATCGTGAATTGAAATACCTGCTTTATCCAAGTCAGTGTCACACAAATATTTGCATCCATCAGTTGCTATTTATTTCACTTTGTTTGGTTTTTGAGGTGGTTGCACATTAGTATTTTCCCTACTTATGTGATTGCATTGGAAGCGGAAAGAAGCGAGCCTGAGGGATGGGTCAGGATGGGAGACAGGATGCGCAGCAAAGCAGGAAAGTACGGAATGGTTCTCAGCCCTCACTTCATTTAAGTTTGCATCTGAAGCTTACTTATAAAAAGAAAGCTGTCATGAATGCAGGGGATGAATCATCAACAAATACCTACTTAAGACAATGGAAATGCCTGTCACTTCACATACCATTTAAGTATTCCTTATATAGAAAAGATTTCAAGGGAAGGATGGGAAACCAATGGTGGCCTCTGTTTATTATTCTCTTCTTTTAATTAATTGATTTATTGGTACATTTTACATATAGATAATGATCACATTCATTATAGGGAATTTGTACCTGTTCGTGATATAACTTGATTCTCTTTTTTCTCATTCTCCCACCCTCCCTTCAGCCCTTCTCATCTTCTTTGTTTACAAAAGCTTTGTTTCCATTTCTCTCTCTCTCTTTCTCTCTCTTTTTTTTTTTTTTGGTAGGGGGATTGAACTCACAACCTCGCACTTGCCAGGCAAGTGCTTAAGCTGCTGAGCTAAATCCCCAGCCCTCATTTTTTTTCTTTTCCCTATGTATTTTTAGTGATGTTGAGTGTAAAATGGATAACTGTCAACTAGTCTTTGATCAGCTGGGGGAAGCTTTTCCTGGGGGCTGTGTTACTTACATGGGTGGGTTGTGTGAGCAGATCGCTGCAGTGTTTCTCACAGGATGGTCTAGAGAGCTTCTGTATTTGAATGCATTGAAATGTTTGATAAAAGTGGAGATTTGTGGACTCTCTTAAGACTACCTAAAGCAGAAAGGAAGGTCTGAGGATTCAGTATTAAAAAGCTCCCTACATAACTTGAATGCCCACAAATGTTTATGCACCACCAGTTGGTACCCATGTATAACAGTTTTTTCATATATAAATTTGTGAATTTTTCCTACATTACTGTGTTGAAGATGGTGGCAAACTCATGAGGGTATGTAAAGAATGTTTCCTTAAGAATCCCAACTTGATTGAAAATACTCTACTTCTTAACCACTTCTTTTGAACTGGGTATACTAGTAATATTTAATTCATTGAGCTGTATGAATGTATGGAAATAATTCATATCAACCAATTAGAGCAGTATTTAGTGTATAGCAAAGGTTCAATAAATACCAACAATAACAGTCACCATTTACTGAGCATTTATATGACAGTCTCTGTTCTGAGTGCCTTGCATGAATCATCTCAGAGATTTGCTCAAAGTTCCAAAGCTCACAGTAGCAGAATGGGATTTTGAACACAAGCATCCATCTCATCTATGCATTACACTATGGCATTCACAAATCCAGATCTTTATCTCCTCACTGTATTACTGAAACAAACTTCTCATTTGATGTTTTGTGCCTGTTTTATTTCAGCTCACTTTTGACGGACCACATATGCTTTCTGTCTCTTACTCCTAAAATGTAGCCTGGCTTCCCTTGGATCAAGTCGTGGCCTTAGGGAGAGGGAGCGTCAGAAGCAGACCTCTGACCCTCCACTTGTAAATTAGAATGAGAGATGCCCAGAGAAGTGATAAACTTCTTAGGAGCATGGGATGTGGCTGATTTTCATGATTCCTCAGGCTCCGAGTGAATTATCTGGCAGAATTAGTTTCCTCTTCACTGGTCATTTAATGTAGATTTCTCTAGCTGTGAAACAAGCAAACAAATAGTGTCTCATATCTACAGAAAATCCAGTGCAAGTTCTGGAAGCCTGACCTTGACCCTGTTACTCTCCCTCACGCTGCATTTAAAGCCTAACCCGGGCAGTGCCTGCTCTCACAGTACTGTCTCTGCTTCCTTAAGGCTTCTTACCAGACACTGCCTTGGACCGGGGTTGTTTGCAATTGCATCTCAAGCACCACCTAATCATGAGGGTGCTTCCGGCTCTGAAGCCCAGCCTACACAGATCTTGGACTGAAGTTTTCGTGATGTAATCCACTAAGCCCTGTGTTCTTTAGTTTCCCTCGTAATTGCCTCCTGTAAAATAGTGGTACCTTACCTTCTGGATGTATGTGAGTTTGCAGTGAGCGAACTCCGAGAAAGTACTTACTACACTAATCTATCAGTGATCACTCATAATGCACTCCTTAGTGAGCTAAATTTTAATAGATTGCAATCTACAGGAAGGCTGGGAAGAGGATTTTTAGAATCAGATTATCTTACACAACACCTGGACCACAGATTTAACAAGTGGATAAACAACAGACAATGAAACCTAGCAAAGCTTAGTTTTGTTCAGACCAATTAATTGGGAATGTGAGATAAAAAATAGAGAAAAAATTTGTCCCATCTCCTCTGCTTTTGATTACCATCTCCAACCTGGTATCAGAAGGACACAACTAACCAGAATGTCTCTGTCCCTTTCCTCAGTTCACCAAAGGCCAGATTCATCTCTCCTTTTGGAGAAGAAACATTGCATCCTTCCAAAAGCCACATCGCTGAAAATGAAGCAGAAATAGGTTCGCTACTGCCAGTAACTGGTGATTTTGAATAAACTGTACTTCAGTGATCTGCTCTGAAGTACAGGACTAAGAAGGTTTCTAATTAAGTGTGTTCATTTTTCTGGGGACAGGAAAAGGATAACCTTCCTGTATCTGCATGAACCCAAGCAGAACTCCCTGAAGCTGCTTTGTGGGGCCTCCTTTAAACAGTAGAGTGAGTCTGCCTCTTATATCCTCTTCAGTTTATTGTGAATACATCTCATGGAAGGTTTTATTTTTATTTTATCTTTGAGCTGAGTACTTGTTATGTTGCCTAGGCTCAAACTCTTGGGCACAAGCAATCCTTCTGACTCAGCCTCCTAAGTATCACGCAGAATTTTAGTCTACTTAGCAGCATCACCCAGTTTTTTTTCCTCATCACCACCTCACATTCACCCTTTATCTACCGCTTACCTCAAGGCAGGGGCACAGAAATTTCTCACACAACTAAAAATCTCATCCATTCAGCAAAAGCAAACAATCTTTTAAAAAGTCATGAGAAGTATTGGTTCCATATCCTGGTAATGTTTTTTATTAAGTACTTCAGGTATACCTGGCCACTCATTAAGAACTGGATAGCTTTTAGCAGCTGCTGCTTTGGGGACATGGAATGATTCTTTGTCTTGCCAAGATTCTTCTCCTCACTGTAAGATGAGGATGAATTGCTGTCAGACCCCAAAATTTATTCTAATAATGGGGTTGTCCGTGTGCTCAGTCCACTGGTTGGCAAAAATGTGCATTTGTGGAGATTTTCAGTTTCAAATATTATTGCCCCTGGTCCTTGTAGTAACCCTTGGGGGAGTTGTATCGACTGTGTTTTGAAGACTATCAAACTGAGGCTGAGTTTAAGTAACTTGAATGAGATCCATGATCTGGTCATCATTACGATCTGCTCCATCTGTTGGACACTTATAAAAGGGAATGTGGGTCTCTATAGGAAGAACAGATACGGAATTAATGCTTACTTTGAATTCAAACTATGCTTTGAAGCTAAGAAAGACAGACAGACAGACAGATAGTCAGCCTAGATGTTCTGGTGTGCAGTAGTCCTGGCTCATCTCCAAAAGAGGTCACATAAGTTGCCTTGGAAGGGGACCTCCTTATAGAATGTGCAAAACCCTTTCCAGGTCCACTAACAGCCTCTGCATTGTAGGTTACAGGGAATTGGGTTCTTCCAGGTCATGGAGAGAGCAATGGCCTTCAGGAAGTGATATCAGATAGATTAATCATTCAACAAATAGTTACTGCCTCTTAGGTGCTAGTCACTAATTTTTTCTGTCTTATTTGTTTGTTTATTTAGTACTGGGCATGGAAGTCAGGGACTGTTACATGCTAAGCAAACATTCTAGCAATGAGCAATACTTCTGGTCTCTTAACTATTCTGTTTGAGAGTACCACAGTCAACAAGATGGATAGATGTCTCTGACCTTGTAAGGAACAGTTTACTCAGTGGTGGCAAACCTATGGCATGTATGCCGCAAACATCTGTCTGTATCATTGAAAATTCTAAATGTTCACCATCACTGGTTTATAGTCTAGCACAAAGAAACACTGACAAACAAGTAAGCAGATATGCTTATCTGATAATGACATTACTTTCCAGGAAAATAACACTGGTGGAGAGGAGTGATTCCAGGGTGGGAAAAAGAAAAGGGTGCTGTTGTATGTCATGTGGCTTTCTAGGGCTCCTGTGTGTTGGAAGCCAAAATCTGAATGAAGTCATTCATTCATTCATTCATTCACAGGGGGATTTGAGAATAAGCGTTATAATGGATGAAACCAGAAAAGTAGAAAGCCTGAGACAGTGCGGAATATGGGGAAAGAAAACTGCCAGGCTCTCAGAGGAGCAACCAAGCACTAAGAGAATCCTTAACTGTGACAGAATGAAAAAACAAACTCACTCTGGTACTTTTCTCTACCTCCCTGCCTACTACATTCCTCATCCCAAACACATAAAACTGACAGGTGAACACACAGGACCTGACCAATGATACTGGCTCATGAAGTGAGCTGCAGAGCCCTGGGGCTTTCTTCCTAGGAGAAAGACAAAGTGCTCTGTGAAGACCACATGTGATACATGTTTAAGTAATGACAATCCTATAAATGAGCAGAAGACAAGATCCATCAATTCAATTAACTCCAGGTCTGAAAACATCTCATGTTTCAAAGTTGCTGGGGTGAATGGATTAATTAGAATGTTACAAAACTGTTTGGAAGGATCGTTTGGGTTTCAACCTTCATCTTGTGTTAATGAATACTTGTGCCAGTGTTTGGATTTCTAATTCACTTAAAGTTATGTGGAATAATGAGAAGAAATAATGGGCTTTGATTTAAACAAATCACAGTTTGAATCTTGGTGCCACTGTTAGCCAGGAGTATGACCTGGGGCCTGTTTTTTAAAGTCTTTTAAGGCTTAGTGGTTGCTCTGTAAATCATGTCTAATTCTAACTACACACAGTGACTAAAAGCAATGTATACCCAACCTTGGGTGGGTGGTATTTACCTAATCAGTAGTATCCATTATCCAATAAATACCTCTGCCATACATGTACCAAGTATGCACACATGGGGATGAGCATTGAGGTAGAAACAGAAGGCATGATTTTTGATTTCTCCAAGCTCACTCTTCAATGGAAAGAGCATATACCCAGGTAGTTATAATAGAGTGCATCATACATGGCAAAAGTACCACCAAGACACAAAAAAGAGAGCTATTTAATCCAATACTGGTGGGAAAATTTTTCATGAAAGAAAATTTTCATGGAGATGGTATGTAAAGTGTTTGTATGTTTTTAGTTTTTCTAAAAAGATAAGATGATTTGAACAAACCCTTGGAGACAGAGGAGCCCAGAAGTAGTTTGGGAGAAGGAGCTAAGCCATGAAGTAGACGGTGTAGAGCAGTAGGACCACTGAGGTACAGTCCTCAAGTTGACACTGGGCCACAAGGAGACCAAGAATCTTTGCAGGGTTACGTGAACTCCATTCAGTAGGCAAAAAGAAGTCCTGGAAGGAGGGTTGATTAAGAGATTGATAAGAAGAGGCTGAATTTCAAATTCATGAGTCTGGCAACAAAATATGAATAAAGCCTGCAGATACTTTAATAAAAATAAGAACCATGAGTGACTGAGACAGCTTTCTCTGTTCCGAAAGCATCACTCCCTGCTCTCCACAACAGTTCCAGTATCCCGCTGTTACGGACAGGCTCCGTTTGAAAAGGATTTGCAGACCTAGAGATAAGAGGCAATGTACCTAGAGCTAGTGGGAATCTCGGCAGTCTGATCCTTGCATCTGCATTCTGAGCCATTACAGGGCCTCAAACCCAACCACAAGTGAGGCCGCTGGGCCCTGCTGTTCTTCTTCTGAGCTCTTTGGCTGTCTCTGGGCCTCACACCCACTTTGTGAAACAGGAGAACCGAATTGGCTTCCTGAGATGCTTTTCTAGCTCTCCTGTGCGTTTATATTTTTTGTTGTTGCTGTTACTGTCATTTTGCTGTGTTGTTTTATTGTTGTTTACCATTGTGATTTATTGTTTGGTTTTGTCTTTTGTTGTTTGGTTTTGGTCTTCAGGCCAGTATTTCCTGACCTATGATACTTGGGTAGTGTTAGGAAGGAGGAAAAACAAAAAAAAGTTATGCAAGATAAAGATAGAAACTCCAAGCAAGTTTTTATTGCCCCCTCAAGTGTTAACTGGCTCTTAATTTGCTTAAGCCAATATATAAAAAATAGCATGCGAATTATGCATTGAAAATATGTATGTGCTAATGTTAGAGTGATGAGCAAAAATGTAAAGAGCTAACAGTGAACTAAAATATTAGGTAAATACTGAGCATATTTATTAGCCTGCTCTGATTTGGCACAGTATACTAGTAGTCAAACCAGAATATTGGTTCACAGTGACTAAAACCTGAGCGTTAGGATAAGAACTTATTGAAATGGTGAAAGTCAAAATGAACAGTTTCCCGGAGCCTCCTCTCTCCCGATTCTCCCACTAGTAAAGAGAGGTTTCTGAAAGAGCACAAAGCAAACCGTCCCCTGGGGCGTTTCCAGTTTGTCCTGGTGTGAGAAGCTGCCTGGGCGGGCGGGCGCGGGTCCCCTTCTGCAGACTGTTCAGTCCCTGGTTAGTTTCGCGTTGCCAAGGCAACTGACCCCCGCGTAGCCACCGGCGGCGGCGCGCGCCGAGTCCCGGGCCCAGTGTGGCCGCGCCTCGCGCGTGTCCTCCGGACGCGCCTAGTGACCTCCGGGCTTCGGTGACCTGCGCGCTGCTCCACGCGTGGCTATCTCTCCGTGTCAGAGTGACAAGAGGATGCTGATGATTTTGACAGCCTGACTTAATCCAGCTGCCACTTCTGGCCTCTGCTGCAGCAGATAGGATGAATGCGTTTGCTATCAGACTCTGTGTCTCTCTCTGGGTCTCTGTATCTCTCTCCTCTCTCTCTTCCCCCTCCCTCTCTTCCTCTCCTCTCCTCTCCTCTCCTCTCCTCTCC